>MU122102.1:221392-333138 GCA_014904905.1 Wilcoxina mikolae CBS 423.85 | reverse complement strand
GCTCCAATTCACATCGAAACATTGTCATCAGCATTGTACGAAGGTAGCAGTAAGCTCCTTCTCGATTGAATATGACGATAGTATCCTCAAGTTTGGTACTGATCTACAGTGGATCGGAGTAATTGGATCTATGCATATCAATGCGGCAGGTGAAATGGAGATCGATTGGGTCGAACGAATTCCATGGCAGTATCGAGACTTTCAGTCAGTATATAATGGGGAAACTGCCAACGCTCTACCACCACATCAATCATTTGACCATGCAATAGACTTAAAGGATGGGAAGCAGCCTGCATGGGATCCCATCTACATTCTCTCCGAGAAAGAACTTTCAGTCCTTAAAGAATATCTAAAGGAAATGCTCGATTCTGGCAAGATTCGTCCAAGCAAGTGGCCAGCTGGAGCACCAATACTCTTCGTCCCAAAGCTTCATGGAAGGGGTTCAAGGTTGTGTGTGGATTACAGAGGACTCAACTGCGTCACGATAATGAATCGGTACCCTTTGCCACTTATGAACGAACTTAGGGACAGAGTTACTGGCTCAAAGCTTTTTACAAAAATTGACCTAAAGGCTGGTTACAATCTCAGTCGAATAAAGCCTGGTGACGAATGGAAAACAGCATTTCGTACGAGATATGGACACTATGAACATTTTGGTTATGCCCTTTGAATTGTCAAATGTGCCAGCCTCATTCCAAGATATGATGAACGAGATCCTGAGAGATCTAATCGATCATGGAGTTGTGGTATATATAGATGATATCCTCATCTATACCAAAGAGGAAGAAGAGCATGTACGATTGACAAGAGAAGTCCTTCGTAGATTACAGGAAAACAACTTGGCAATAGTACCAGATAAGTACGAATGGCACCAGAAACAAGTTGAATTCCTTGGTTATATCATATCGGGAGAATGTGTCAGCATGGCAGAAGACAAGGTTGATACTATCCTCAAATGGGAAATGCCAGACTCAGTCAAGGACGTTCAGTCATTCTTAGGATTTGCCAATTTCTACCGACGCTTCATTAAGGACTTTTCCAGAATCTGCAGACCATTGAAAGACCTAACCAAACAAACTGATAAATGGTTCGATTGGAAGGCAAACCCATGCTGTCAAGAGGCCTTCGATTTGTTAAAGAAGTGTTTTACTGAGGCACCAATCCTTCGTCACTTTGAACCTGAACATCCTGTGGTTATTGAAACTGATGCCAGTGACTTCGCCATCGGCGCTGTCCTTTCCCAAGTGATTGATGGACGATTATACCCTGTGGCCTACCACTCTCGAAAGATGGATAAGGCAGAGATCAACTATGAGATTCACTATAAAGAGATGCTAACAATAGTATCTGCCTTTAAGGAATGGAGACGTTATCTCGAAGATGCAGCCCATCAAATCAGTATGTTTACCGATCACAACAATCTTGAGTACGTTACCACTACTAAGATATTGAATTGAAAACAAGCCTGATGGGTACAGGAACTAGCTGGTTATGACTTCAAGATATTCTACCGACCAGGCAGTCCAAATGGGAAACCAGATACATTATCTAGGCGTTCGGAGTACCGCCCTAAAAAGGGGGGAGGTAGTATCGAAGAAAATGAAAATCAACCAATACACCGCGTTTTATGACCTGATCAGCTGGTAACATCTGAAGGGGAAACAGTACAGGTGACAGCAGCGAAGCTACGAGGCGAACAGATTATGATTTCTTCTGCTAAGTTAAGGTCAATCCCAGTAGTCAAGTTCAATTCTTGGTTATTAGAAGCAGTGATAGACGCTGTAAATAACGACGCCGCATGGCAGGAAGAGTACGTTAGAGCAATGGAAGGAAGCCTAAGCCCTGACATCTCTTTCGAAAACGAAGCCCTTTATTATAAAGGTAGGCAGTGGATTCCAGACGACCTACAGTTACGAAAGCAAATACTCGAAGCAGAACACGATTCGAAGGTAGCAGGACATATGGGGCAGGACAAGACAATTGAGCTGGTTCGAAGGAACTTCTTTTTGCCAGAGATGGAGAAATTCATCGAAGACTACGTCCGCTCATGCCCTGAATGCCAGAAGAATAAAGCAGGTTGCCACGCTCGCTATGGACTTCTACAACCTCTCGAATTAGCGTACCGTCCATGGGATTCAATCTCTATGGATTTCATCATCGATCTACCTGTATCTGATGGATGTTCATCGGTCTGGGTTATCGTTGACAGGTTCACAAAGATGGCTCACTTCATACCACTGAAGGATGGCGAAAAGAAAGCCACAGACTTGGTCAAGATCTTGCTGAAAGAAGTATGGAGATTCCATGGTCTACCATCAAATATTGTATCAGACAGAGATTCCAGGTTTACATCTGCGTTCTGGTCTTCCTTGGTTGAAGCTCTCGATATCCAATTGAAGATGTCTTCGCCATTCCATCCACAAACTGATGGTCAAACAGAAAGAATAAACCAAATGCTAGAATGCTACCTGAGAAACTACTGCAACTACGAACAGGATAACTGGTCTGAGATGTTGCCAATGGCAGAGTATGCCTACAACAACTCACTTACCACCGCGACTGGCATGTCACCCTTCTTTGCGAATTATGGGTTTGATCCTCGAACGAATTGGCCTGTTGAAGCAGAAGCAAAGAATCCGGCATCTAGGAACTATGTCCATTGGATGTCAAGTGTTCATGACCTATGTCGAAAAGGATTAGAGAAGGCACAAGAGACAATGGGGAGGTACCATGACTAGTGTTGGCAACGAACCGGATCGGTTTGTCACGGATCGAACCAAGGCAGGGTTCGACAAGGATCCGTTCCGAGGTTTGGACGAAGTTCCAAGGTTTGTCACAAACCGGTTCGCGAATCATCTATCTTCGAACGATAATCGGTAAGCGAGTTCTTGTCCGATCGGGTCGATTTTTAGTGCATCTTGTAGCGGGAGAAGTTAGCTACAAGATGCACTACAAATCGATCCGATCGGACAAGAACTCGCTTACTTATTTTTGTTCGCAGTTGTAGGTCGAAATGGTGGGGTTTGAGGCGAAAGGCTTGGCAAGGATCCGGGTTCGCTCGAACCAAACCGGTTCGTCAATGCTACGAATCCCGGGCGGTTCGTTGCCAATACTAACCATGACAAGCGTGCTAAGGAACCTCCGAAGCATTCGGTTGGTGATCTAGTAATGCTAAATGGAAAGAACCTTAAGACCAGACGCCCATCTAGAAAGCTAGATGCGAAGCTACATGATCCTTTCAAGGTGCTAAAAGTACTCTCACCCACCGCATTAAAACTTGAATTGCCTAAGCGTTGGCGAATCCATAACGCTTTCCATGTCTCTCTTATTGAACCCTATCGAACAGCCACTGTTCCCCTCAGACCCGCACCAGAACTCGCCACCAGCGAAGGGAACGAATTGGGCTATGATATACAAGGCTATGAATACGAGACAGGCTATGAGGTTGAAGAGATCATGGGCAGCCAGTATAGCAAGGAACGAAAGAAAGTGCTATACCTGGTTAAATGGAAAAGGATATCCAGACGAAGCAGATTGAACTGAGGAACCTTATGAGAACTTTGATGACAAAGGGTTGTTGAAGGATTATCATAAGCAGAATCCCCAGGCAGCTAAGGACAAGAGGTTGCACTAGTACGTTTTCCCCATGAAGGGCTTTTAATGGCTAGCAAGATACCTAGGAAAAAGAATTGGTTTTTGGGGCACAAGGGGTCGCATTTTTTACCAAGGAGGAAAGGAGAAAAGGAAGAACTTTGGGTTTTGGGTACAAGAGGTCACTATTACCAAAGGCAACGAAAAGCAGATTAGTATGATCGTTCAGAGACGAACTGTATAAGGAGGGGGGTAGTGTTACACCTCACAAGCTGTATATCACCAAAGGCCATTGGAGAGGGGTCACCTACGATCACTCGACGATAGCCGTATCGGGATAGAACAAGCGCCATCCCTGGACGTCATCGAAACTACACAGAATATCACTCGTACCCAACGAAATCATATAAGCTGTCATGCAGTCAACCACACCACTAATAAAAAGTTAGAAGTGGTTATTGGGGCCATGCCCTGCCAGCTCATGCCATCGATAGTGCAAAGACAGCTGAGAGGCTGTAGATACGAAAGCACCTGCGTTTGCAATATAGCAAACGAAGCCTCTGTGTCCCTCACGATCGAAAGGATACCATTCGTCTGGAAGCAAAGAGATCGAAAGGATTCGATAGGTCCGGATAGTGTTGGCAACGAACCGTCCGGGGTTCGTACAATTGACGAACCGATTTGGTCAGCGCGAACCGGATTCTTGCCAAGCCTTTCGCCTCAAACCCCACCATTTCGACCTACAACTGCGAACAAAAATAAGTAAGCGAGTTCTTTTCCGATCGGTTCGAATTTTAGCGCATCCTGTAGCTAACTTCTCCCGCTACAGGATGAGCTACAATTCGAGCGGATCAGACAAGAACTCGCTTACCTATTATCGCTCGAAGATAGATGGTTTGCGAACCGGTTTGTACAAACCTCGGAACTCCGTCCAAATCTCGGATCGAATCCGGATCGAACCCCGTCATGGTTCGATCCGTGACGAACCGATCTGCTTCATTGCCAACACTAGGTCCGGACCACATAAGTCCGAAGGACTGATGTCAGTAGGGGTTCTATTGGTCTGAGTTAGAGATCTGAAGCGGAAAGATGCCGAAGGTCTGAAAGAGCGCTGGAGGACAGGAAGACCATTGGAGCGAAGTAAAGATTAGGTAGAGGAGCTCATGAGAAAAGCGTAGATAGAAGTAATTGTTAGAGCGAGAGGATAGAGGTATAAAGACCTCTAGAATCTTCGAGGGTAGAAGGGCAAGCTTCTTGACGAGGAGAACAAGCCTTAACAATATACACATTGGAAAGCCAAACATCTTTGTCTTGAATCTTATCTATTAGTGACTTTCACATCCTGAGCGAATCTTCATAACATCCATCGCAAGCAAGTCCTGAAAGCAGTAAGGATACTACTTGTACTGGTAAATCTGGAGTGACGCTCCCGGTATTACATCATTCTTGACATTATCATCATCCTCATCATCCTCATTCTCCACCTTATCTTCATCCAGCTGGAGATCACGATCTAGCTGATCATGACTTCTGGCAGTGTGAATGTCATCATGCTCATTGTCGCAATCATTGTCGCCATCGTCAATCCCATCCTCAGCATCGAAAGAAAAATCTTTGGCAACAGGGATGCGGATCGTACCAATGATTGGAGTCTTAATGTCTGGCTCCATCATCAGGACGTCCATCGTGGTCTTGTTTAATACCAGTCGATGTGGCTTGGCCACGGGTGGCATGTTGTTGGATCCTTTCTCATGTAGAATGTGGTTGTTGAGAGCTGCCCTTATGGACTTCATTACCTTCTGTCTCAATGGAGATGGGAGATCGTTCCATATATTCATGAGATCAGTGTAAGTCTCTGCAAAATAAATGTTAGATCGATTACATGTATTGTGAAGGCCACACTTACCACCGTCATTATCTCGATTGAAGTAGTACTCCCACTGGAGCCTATTCCGCCAGATTTCGAAGTCCTCACTTTCAACCTTTGTTGGAGCTAAACCCCCATTTCTTTGCCACTCTGTCAGTACGTAATGCAATACCGTACATGTGAATACAATCAGTGCTGGGGGTGTCTGTTCCCGAATCCAGTCATGGAACCCCTTTGAATGCCTACAGCGTTTGCGAATCCATTGGAAGAAATGTACATATAGAAATCGTGGAATCTCCTCGGCAAGAAAGTAGCTAGCTCATTCCTAGTGGTATTAGTGACGCTACAAGTTGCAGACAGCACTCACATCAGATTCGATCGTATGATCACATTGGCATACAATAAATGTAAAATCTGAAAGAATTCAATCCATGTGTATGTGATGCTCATCATCTTCGAAACGGTGCAAGTTGTATAGTCTCCCTACACACTCATGGGCCTTCTTGATCATGTATAATCAGACTGCATTGCAACTGTTTTTGATCTGACATATGTTAGTCAGTGAGAATGCAATTATGGGAGATACCTAACTATCTTGAGACACTCCTTCTGATATTTCTGGAAGCTAATATTAACTCCTTCCTACCTGCATGCCTTCGGCCAAGAATGCTCTACAGACTTTGTGTTGGATATGTTAGTCGGTATCTACCACTCTCGGAATTGTATACGATACCAACAGAAACTCAGCTTCAGTTGGAAATGGTGTCTCACTGATCAGTTGCTTCTCCATCATGCGACGCATTGTCTCCAGTACAGCAGTAACTCGAAGATTACCTGGTGCAAGGACACTTTGACTGCCATATCGTTTGCTGCTGACAGATGACGGTGTCCTTGGCGGAGACGATGGGATGAGTTGTGAAGCTGATGATGATGGATGTGGACTCCGGAGGTGACTAAGATTCGTTGCTGAACAAATAGTGACATTGGAAATGACACTGGGTGCTGGCGATATCGAAATGGAGTCTTGACTGGGTGGGGGCAGAGACTGTGTCAGGGCTGGATTTGGTGTGGATACAATGGGTGAAGATGCTGAGGAGACCTGAGTAAACGAACCTTCATTATGTGAGGCTGGAGCCTTCATCCGCTTTCACTTCTGCTTGTCAGCCTGCAAAGTGAGTTTCCTCTTATGACTGTCTGCTGTACGTAGTATTGGGGAGACAACTGCAGGAGTAGCCAGTACTGCTTTTGGAATTGAGGATGCGGTATTGTACAGTGGCTTGATTGTTCAGGTCATTTTCAGAAGGCAGAAATATCAGAAAGGGTGGAATGTCAGAAAGGCAGGAATGTCAGAAAGGCAGGAATGTCAGAAAGGCAGGAATGTCAGAAAGGCAGAAAAAGAGTGCAGATAAAGGGCAATGCAGTGTGGAAAAGGACTAACACATCGCTGAGCATTACACCTGAAAGGTTTTCACATAAAGGGGCAAATTCATACGATTTTGTATTAGCTTGTCACGATAGTATCGCATCTGATTAGTCAATCAAATACCATTAATGCCAAGAATACCCAAACGAGACTAAAAACAACTCTGTAAAATGCAAAAATGACTCCACCCGACCAAAAGAGGAAATGTAAAGCCCCAATCTAACCCAACCACCAAACGTGAACCTAATACGTGTATCAGTATACTAGTCATTTGCAGCACTGTGGGACATACCGTAAACCATCACTCAAATTGCTGACCCATCCATGGTGGAATCAAACGTGATGCCTCGAGCTGTGTGAAACTCATACCAGCCTTGACATCTTGGTACGTGCCAATTGCTACTGACTCTGACGACTCATCAACACCTACTGATACCGACGAAATGTCACACATTATCTCCTGCTCCATTGTTTACTGCTGCACCAAAACCTGTACCATTTGAGACCTCGCTTCCCGCTGTTGCTGTAACTTCACCACTGCTCACGACCTCACCTCAAGAATCTGTGCTGTCTCCACCATTTGTGCGACTCTGGTACTGATTGACTCCTCTAGCACAGACAATGACACATATTGGAGAGAGGCACACTCGACATGTTGAGTAGCAGTCACCTCCGGTTGTGTCATTGCGGAGTGGTATATTGCCGAGTAGTTTATTGCAACGAATATGGCAGGAGGTATCGGGCTCTCAGCCTGTTCAGAGGAACCAGGTGTTCCTGGAGGAGATGATCCTGGTAGTGGTGTTGGTGATGGAGTAGCTCTTGCAATCCTTGGAGGTGCAACTGCAATTGCCTTCAGAACAGCCACAATGATGAGAGGGTTGTAAGCTGTAACAGAAAAGAAGGTGGCCACAGAGTCATTACCATTGAGCCAAGTCGCATTCCATGGCTGCAGAGAGGTTTCGCCGAACATGACCAGACACCCAAGAATACAACTGACATCTCTGGTAGGACATAGGCGACTGACAGCACGGTGTACGGCCTTTGTGGTGAGCTTCTCAACTCATGAGAGATGCCATCTATCACATCTGTGGTGAACGAAGATGTCATCCCAACGGTCGTAACATTTTGGGCGGTAGCTTTCAGGGTCGACAATACAAATCCTGAAGGGGTATATAAGTGCTGGGCCGGTAGGGACGGTATTGGTGGAGATGTCATCGATTTTCCACTTCTTCTGCAGGGCAGAAGCATTGATTGTCGGTGGTATTTCACGTTTGTGGGAGGGTGGCTGCAGCTTCGGTATCCTGGGATACCAGGTGTCTTTCTTGGCATCACCTTTGCGACAATTGGGGTTGTCGCAGTCGTTGGAGTCATTGGAGTCGTTGGAGTCGGTATCGGTAGGTAAATGTTGGTTTTCTTTGTTATATCGGTTCATCTGCACCCGAGTTTAATCGAAACAGTCTTGGAGATATACCCTGAATCCACTCCACCATTCCATGTATCGAGGTTGAGTCGATACCCGATACTTCCACATCTCCTGAAACTGTGCACATTGCCTTGTAGTGACTGGGTCCAAAAGAAGGATTTCATACATCATGTCAATCGTGACATCATCCTTGACACTGTGAATGGCATACATCCGAATAAGTCTCCGAATATTGTCAGCCATGAACTGCTTTGTGAAACCATCGAGGTGGAGAGTATCCTTAATTGCATCGGTTTTGGAGGGGGTGGATGGGATCTTTTCGGGTGGCATTGCATCGTTCTGAGCTGTATATAACGTGTATGAGGGGTCGGTCATGGTTAGAGTTAATGTCTCTAAAAATGACGATGAGAGTGGTCATGGTAAATAGGTAAAGATGGAGTAGATAGAGATGATGAAGAAGAATTGATATGGATGCAGTGCACTACAGTATACATACAGATCAGAATAGACCATCAAGGTTCTTGGAATCGTGTGGAGCGGCTCGCAGAAGAGTTGAAACCGTTGGTGATATCAAACATCATACTTGAAAAGGAGCTTTCCTGGGTGTGAGCCATCATCAGTACTTCCCTTCCGGCCTGAAAGATGTACCTCATGTTTTATACGACTCTGAGAGTTGTTTGAACCACTTCTTGATCGTGAGACACACTCATCATGCGAATGTCAGGTTAAAGCGTCAAAGTCTGTCAGTTTGGATTCCTATCATACGGCAATGATATCAAGTTCCAACATAATGATTCAGTGTAGGGTCACAAACAGTCGGAACCTGCCATATGAAGTTCGAAAAGTGTCACCGGCATCTCTGACAGTGCATAGGCCTCTCCAGGCACAACCAATAGACACTGTGCTGTGGTATCATGAACTCTGAACTCGTGTCTTGGCACACGAAACGAGTGATATGACATGTTTTTGTCCACGTTTCATATTATCCGCCTGGCCAAACTTCAAAAAAGCAAGCACAAAAGCAAGTCCATGGATTCTTTCTTATATGTACCTATCAATTAGGGCCAAATAGACTCTGGGCATGACTACATCATGACAAACCCTGTCTGCAAGATATTTCGGGGTCTTGGCATTCTATATATGGCTCTGTAAGTTTTGTATGCCATGTGGCTCAATTACATTACTCCTGCTTGGCAACACTCATAACATTCTGCCAACTGCATATACAGCCCTCAGCATTGTCTACATGATGCGTACCATGCCTCCCATACGAACTCCAAATCGTTTCTACCCTGTTTGCTTGAAATCTTACAAGTATGACCTGTGCCTCTACAAATACATCGATAGCGACCATCCTTGATATCGTGTCCAACTTCTTGAGGCGAAGACAGACTCCACTGAACCCCCTGAACGCTTTCGAAAAATCTTTCAGCTATACATCGACGATTCTCACAGTGGTTTTCCTGCCAAACATCGTTTTCATGCAAACCATAACCACGTTGATGATCCTGACATGTTTTCTCCGTTGCACATGTCACCTTCGCCAGAACTATCTGTGTTCGAATTTAACTCAAATACAAAAAGCTTCTCATATCCCAATGCGGGATCTCAGGTCCATACGTTCCGACCTCCGATGAGTACAATGCTGAGAACAATTGTGAGCAGTGCTTACACAACCCCTTCTATCCGTTCAACAGTGAGGAGGAGTACAATTTCGCATAGCTGGTCACATTGAAAGGTCTTCCCGCCAATGTTATCCACGACTTTCTGAAGGGCAACTGCGGCCTTAAAGAGTGTGTGCGTGATTCTCTGAAATGAAATTACAATCTCCGACAGCAAATCGAGGTGATGGAGGATGGACCTGCCCATGTCTCCTGGAAGAAAGCTACGTTGCAGATGGCATGGAATGCGCAGCATCCGGATGCAATTGAGTTTTGACACTGTGACCTTATAGAGTGTGCAAAATGGCTACTCTGGCAGCCAGCATACGAGGAACATCTTACATACACTCCAAAACACTGCTTCAATGATGCCGGGTAACGTGTGTACAACGAGATGCATACTGGAGACTGGTGGTGGGATAATCAGATAAGCATCCATCTTATAAACGTTATAAAGCTCACAAATGTGCAGACAATACTACCTCTTGGTGACACGTTGGTGCCAATGGTATTCATGTCAGATAGCACCCACCATACGAACTTCTCTGGTGACAAGAAGGCATGGTCGATATATATGACAATTGGCAACCTATCCGCAGCCGTACGGATGAAGCACACAATACACAGTGCATTGTTGGTTGCGCTTTTGCCTATTCCCGTCAAGATGAACGAGGTCTGCCTCAAAAGAAGAATTGCTCAGTGAGAGCATAACCGAATGGTTACTCAGAATGTGCTGCAGCATGTGTTGCAACCCGTACTCAATTCTGAGATCTGCACATACAATGCCTGCTCTGCCGATGGCAACTTCCAACATTGTTATTCGATACTGGCTGTATGGATGGCAGATTACCGCGAGCACTGTGACCTTCACAACATCAAGAATAGTGTATGCTACTGGTGCGAATACCCATTGCAGGAAATGGGTAATCTATCCCGCCGCCGATATGAGCGACACAACCTCCGAGATTATAATATCTATCGTATACTTTCAGATACAAATACCCCCTTGAACAACGTCAATCTCAAACACCACGATATCAATCCAGGTTTCAACATCTTATGGTATCTCGATTGCATTACAAGTGATCTTCCCAAGCCTGATCTACTCCACACGATGCAAATTGGGATGTTGAAGAACCTCCTGACATGGCTTCACGAATTTCTCAAGTAGCATAAGCGGCTCGACAAGTTCAATGATATTTGGCTCTCAGTGCCTGTATACCTTGATATGATGAAGCCCAGATGTGCATATGAGGAGATTTCGAGTTAGAACAGAGAAGAAATCAAGACGATGACACGATTCCTTGTGGGTGTTGTACGCAATGCTTTGTGGGACCCAAGTCCCTCTCAGCACAGTATTTTTGACTGTGCAGTTGAGTGCTCTCGCTCTCTTATTGAGTTAAATTTGTATTGCCAGTATGACTCTCACAATGTCGAAACGCTAGACCTATTGGGCAATACTCTACATCTCTTTCAGAATTCGAAGGATGTGTTTGAACAATTCAGGGCTGGAAAACGACTTGCAGCAGAGACCAAAGAGAGATGTACGGAATTGTGTGCCGAGTAGGATATCGAGTTAGAGGAAAACAAGAAGAAAATAGCGCCCTTTGGACAGTCCATTCGCGATGCCTGGAAAGGTATTATCGATGCAGAAATGGCCGAATATATTGAAGAGGATAGCAATTTCAACTTTCCCAAGATACATCTCATGCAGTACTTCTGAGAGCAGATACAACGATACGGTTCGCTTGAACAGTGGTCAACGGACATCGGAGAAAGTTCTCACCGGAAGCAGATTAAGGATGGGTTTAATATCTCGAATAAGACAGGTGATTACTATACTAAGATAATGAACTGCTACCTTCGGAGTGATAGATTCACTGTCAGAAAGGCCAACTGCGATGTATGGAACCGTAAACGAGCTGCTCTACAGACCATGACAGAAGTGACCATGAAAGTGACAACGGAAGTTACAGCGCAAGTTACAACCGAAGTTATAGCGGAAGTTACCGAGGAAGTTAGTAGACATGGTTTATTGAGGTTCATATCTCCGCAGCAGTACAAAGGAAAAGAGAATGTCAAGCACTTTCAAGGCCTCTTGAAAACAATCAGTGACGACGTCCTCCGAAACGGTCTGTATGATGTCCCCCATCATTTGTTACACTCCAAGTAGGTTAATATCGATTTGGATGATCTCTTAAGCAGTGCTGCCGCAATTTACCATGAATTGGAGCTAAAATCACGCAACATGCATGACGAGCACATCATTCAGAAGCTCAGATGTACTGGAGATAAACAATGGTATTCTGGGGCTGCCCCCAATGACTGGGTATGGGTTCTAACTTCGCGATGTAAGGAGGGGCAGGAGCTGTCTCACAAGGCACTGCAGGGATGGATACCGAACCGTATACTTCGTCTATTCAAGCTGTGACTTATCCATCCATGCGGAAAGAATACCTTTTGGCTAGCATGAGTTGAAGTGACGAAGCCTGCCAACAATGGAATGACGTAAAGTGCATCCCAGCTGGTCAGGGTAGTGGAACCATCTTTCGGAGGTGCATACACAGTTAATAGTACAGGAAATATTGTCGGTGCAGTGCCTCACTTAATTCCAGAGGAGCCCATTTTTTCAAAGTCGGAGAATAAAGGATATATAGTCAATAGTCATATAGACCTAGCGACCTGGAACGATATTTATTATATGATGGAGGACGAGTTTAAAACAGATGTGAAGAGGGTATAAATGGTGTTTAGAACTGTAAGGTGTTTAGAACTGTAGGGTGTTTGGAACTGTAAGGTGTTAGAACTGTAAATAGAAAATATAACGTACATAGCATCATCATTACAATGCCTTGAGCAGTATTGCCACTGAGCACCAAGTACCGATAGGCAGACCTTCAAGTTGCTTGCGTCCAGTCAAGATATGGATGCAAGCAATGTTATGGTGAAATATGCTGTGCAAGGTATAGTCATTACAATATCCACAGCAGTATTGCCACCGAGTACCGAAGACCGATTGGTAGACCTTCAAGTTGCTTGCGTCCAGCCAAGACATGGACACAGGCAAAATCGTTCTCCTGAAAAATGACCTTATAGTGTAATATACTGTGCATAGCATCGTCGTTACAATGCCCACATCAGTATTGCCACTGAACACCAAGCACCGATAGGCAGACCTTCAGGTTGCTTGCGTTCAGCCAAGAAATAGACTCAAGCAAAGTTATGGCGAAATATGCTGTGCATAGCATCGTCTTTACAATGCACAGATCACTGTTGCTATCGAGCACCAAGTACTATGCAATTCACCGGCCAGACGAAAAATAGGGCATATTAAACATCCCAAGGCACTGTGCAGAGTGACGTGTGACCATGTAAATACCTAGCGCCGGGAGTTGTTTTTGCAGTGCCTCACATCGTTTCGTCGCGGACTTACATGTTTCCCTGCCAATCGACATTGTAGACGCTCCTGGCGCACCACCGATGACTGGGCATGACTAACACAACTGGGACCAGGGATGTTTTTCCGATATACCGATTAAAATGCAAGCGAAAAGGATGGAATGTACTGGTATGTGGTGCCATTTCTTATGAAGTTGTATTATTTTGTGTTTTTTGTGTGATTAAGCTGATATTCTACAAAAATATTATGCTGTCGAAGTGGTATTGGAATATGCAGAAAGGATTCATAAATGATTTGGAAATGTCTATACTACAACGTCAGAGAGACTTTGATATAAGCCAGGATCGCTTTCTCCAGAAGATCTGACAGTATATGAAATATTGTATGTAGGTACAATCCATATCAAATGCTGGATAAGTTTGGAGCATAGGACAGTATCGATGATTCCAAGGCTGATGGGTGATAATCAAATGATTGTAGCTATTGTATCAAAACGTATATTGAGCCATATATTCCTATGGAATTATTAGCTCCAACACAGTCAATCTCAAACAAGAGGAGCTATCAATAATATTGACAGTAGATGGAAATATTATACTGGTCTGTCACCCAGTTTCATCCTTGGTAATTCCTGGCACAATAAACCCAAGATGTTGACCCATTTGTATTTCTACATTAACAACTGGGATTCCATCACCCCTTTCATCAGAGAGGAAAACCTCTTGTCAGGCACATCCAACAAAGGGAAGAGGTAGTGTAAAAGGAAATGCAAACTCACCAATTCACTACGTTCTAAGACATGATCAGTTGATAACTTCTCAAGTGGAAACAGTTCAGGTGATAGCAGCGAAGTTTCAAGGTAAAGAAATTATAATTTCGAATACAACATTGATGTCTATTCCAGAAGTCAGGTTCAATTTGTGATTGTTGAAGGTAGTTGAATGTTGAGCAAATAATTATTCTGTATGGCAGAAGGAGTATATGAGAAAAATAGAAAGTAGTTCTAGCCATGATATTGTTTTTGAAAATCAAGTCATTTTGTGATAAAATAGACTGTAGATTTCATATGATCAGTAGTTGAGAAAATGGATATTTGAACCACATTTACATTTGAAGGTAGCTGGATATATGGGGCAGGACATAACAATTGTGTTGGTTTGAAGAAACTTCTTTTAGCCTAAGATAGAGAGATGTATCGAAGACTATATATGCTCATGTCCTGAGTGTCAAAAGAACTGAGCAGCTAACAATCATCGCTATGCATATCTTCAACACTCTGTATTTGAATATCAACCATGGAACTCAATCTCCATTGGTTTAAATGTCAATCTATCTTGGTCAGATGGTTGCTCATCGGTCTGAATTGTTACTGATAGATATACAACAATGGTACACTTCATACTATTAAAAGATGGCGAGAAGAAAAATGTAGACCTGGTGAAGATCCTCCCCAAAGCTGTATGGAGATTCCATGTCTACCATCGAAGGTAGTATCAGACCGAAACTCTATGTTCACATTAGAATTCTGATCCTGATTGGTCTCAGATATTGATCATCAGTTTTACAGGATTTTGCCATTCAATCCACAAACTGATGGTGAAATGGAATGAGTATAAGAAACTTTATAAATCTACATTGGAAATTACTTCAACTACATACAGGATAATTGGTCAGGAATATTGTCAATAACAGAGTATACCTATAAGAACTCTTTTACTATCATAACTGGCATGCCATCTCTCTTTCTGAAGAGAGGATTCGTGTAATACTGGGAGCATCACTCTAAGAGTTACCAGTACAAGTCATATTCTTACTGCTTTCAGGACTTGCTTGCGATGGAAGTTATGAAATTTTGCTCAGGATGTGAAAGTAACTAAAGATAAATATTGAAGACAAAGATGTTTGGCTTTCCAATGCATAAATTGTTAAGGGTTGTTCTCCTCATCATGAAGCTTGTCATTCTACTCTCGGAGATTCCAGAGGCCTTAATACCTCTTTTCCATTGCTCTAACAATTACTTCTATCAATGCTGTTCTCATGAGCTTCTCTACCTAACCACTCTTGGCACCAATACTCTTTCCTATCCTTGACCACTGTACCAGATTTTCCGTATCTTTCCGCTTAGATTTTCTACTCAGACGAATAGAGTCCCTATTGATTGCAGTCCTTCCGACCTCAGTGGTAGTGTTGGCAACGAACCAGATCGGTTCAGGACGGATGGAACAAAGCAGGGATTCGGTTCAGATTAAATTTGGGATTTGTTAGATTTGGCCGGTTTGTCACAGACCGATTCGTAAACTGTTGAATATCGAACGATAATAAGTAAATGAATTCTTGTCTGATTGCTTCGAATGTTAGCTCATTCAAAAGAGCTACATCCCAGCTACAATTTGCGTTCAAATGTGCGGACTTCGGACAAGAACCCGCTTACTTATGTTTGTTCAACATTGTGGGCTGAAATGGTAGAGTGTGAGGCGAATGGCATGGCAAGAATTCGCTTCACTCGAACCGAATCGGTTCGTCAATGGTACGAATCCTGGTAGGTTTGTTGCCAACTCTATTCAGTGGTCCAAACCAATCGTATCTATCTGATACCTTAACTTCAAGGCGAATGGTATCCTTTCGATTGTAATGCATATCAAAGTTTTCGTTAGCCATGATGCAAACTCTGGTGCTTTCGTATATACAACATTTCAACTGTTCTTACATTATCGGTGGCATGAGCTGGCAGTATATCAATCCAGTAATCATTCTTTTTTCCTTATCAATGATTTGTTTGACTGCATAACAGCTCATCTGATTTCGTTGGTTATAATAACCGAATCGAGTGATATCTTGTTGATATTCGATACTTTACAGGAATGGCGCTTGTACCATTCTGATCCAGCAATGATCGAGTAATCGTAGGTGATGCCGCTTCGAGCATACGTTATGTTTTGTATCATGTGAGGAGTAACAATTCGATCTTCAAATGAACTGTGCTATTGAAGCCCAAACAAAGAATCCAGTGTAAAATAGGTATGTTAAGTGACTGTCTCGTGTCCATAATCTTTATGATAAGGATTTAAAGCAGTTGCAAGAGGGAATGGAAAAGTCCAATATTCAAGGTGATAAGAAGCCTCCGAGGTATTCAGATTGTACTCTATTTATTCTGCTTCGGATGAACGTAAAAACCAGAGAACCATCTACAACAATAGATACAAGGCTAAATGGTTCTTCTGAGGTTTCGATGATACACTTCTTATAGCAGTTACACTCGAGTTACATAAGTAGTAGTGTATCCACAATTGTTTTCATGTATCACATATTGAACCGTGTGCAATTTGCACCATAACAATGACAACTATGTCAGAACCTGCCATGAGTAGTGAAGAAAGTAATCTGGGACATAATGAGGATGTCTATAAATAGCAAACCAGTCATGATGTAGAACAGATCATTGGTCACCAGTATAGCAATAAACTGAAGACAGTACTGTGCTTGGTCATATGGAAGGGATATCTAGATAATGATGATTAGACTGGAAAATCTTAGGAGAACTTCAACACCAAGAAGTTGTTAAAATAGTATGATAACCGGAATATACAGGTGAATAACAATAAACAGTTGTGCTAGTACCTTTTTGCTCTGTAAGAATTGTAATGGCTAGCAAGCAAACTGGATTATTGAATTAGATTTCGGATACAAGAGATTATATTATTATCCGATCAAGAATAGAAGAAAGGAATTTGGTGTTTGGCACACAGGATTATTTTGAGCAAAGCAACTAAAAGCAAATTAGTATCATTGGTCTGAAGCAAATTCAATAACGGTGGAGATAGAGTTATACCTCAAGCATGGAATATCATCGAAGCAAAGTCACAATCAATCACGTGACCACTAGATAACTCGCTTGGAATAGTACAAGTACTATACCTATTTGATATTGGATCTCTACAAGATAATACTCAGTCAGTTACCACTACCAACAAAAGTACATGAGTATCTATATGTTCAACCATACTACTGATAAAAAATGGATAGTGGTTACTGGCTCAGAACTCTGTCAGTACATACCATCAAAGGTTTACAGTCTGCTGAAAGATATAGATACGATAGTATCTGAGTTTGCATCATAGCTGACGAGACCTTTGATGCCTTCCCAGAAACAGCATACTTAAATCAATACATCTCATGATCTAAAAAATGTCATATACCTGGAAGCTAAGGGATCGAAAGAAAACAACAGGTCTGATCTACAAATGTCCAAAATACTGATGTTAGGAGGGGATCTATTATTCCTATTTGGAAAGGTTAGAGGAAAGGTACAGAAGTTCCTTCAGAGAGTAGGGGATAGGTTGCCAAAAGAAAGTCATTGGTGTGAAGGATATTCAGGAAGAGAAGTTTATTGAGAAAGGCATTGATAGAAGTAATTGTTAGAGTTAGAGGAAAGCTGTAAAAAGATTTCGAGAATCTCCAAAGATAGAGGGGTACACTTCTGGACCAGGAGACCAAGCTATAAAAGTAAATGATTGGAACGCCAAACATCGGTTTCTTAAATCTTGAATGTTAGGTGATGTTCACATCCTGAGTGAATCTTCTTAACCTTTATTCCATGTATATCCTAGAGGCAGTAGGGATACGACCTGTGCTGGTCTGGAGTGACACTTTCAATGTTACAGATAGCAATCACAAATATAGCCATGTACACAAGAAAGTTATTGGTCTGACTCTTCCGAGCTGAACTATTGAAGGGTTACCAAGATGAATAAGTTTGCTTGTTTCAGAGCCACATACCTGTATCATAAAGGTTTATCATCTGATATCTTGGAAACACACTGGAATGTAGGTGGTATAGGTAGGTGAGTATCGACCATGAAGAAAAGAATTATCAGTTTGTTTTGTATAACTGAGAAACGATTGGCAATTATAAGATACATCACCAGGTATTCTAAGCACCTGAAATAATCATAAGGTGGTCCTTGTCTGAGCTGTATATAAGCCATATAATAGTTGCTCTGTTAGGTAGCTTCTGCTGAGTTTTCCACTATCAGTCTCCAGTAGTCAATTCCAAGTACACTTGCCTATCACTTTTGATATTTTGTCTGACTAGATAGTTGTAAGATGCATCTTGTAGCTATACTTCTGAACGAGGTATGAAGTGTATTTCAATGTATTTCATAGTAAAACTTGATCCTATGACCTGTAAGGTTGAATAATTCCTTCTTATATAAAGGTAAGTTACTGCCCATCACTTTTGGATTCATTTGCACAATATGACCTGACTGGAATCCTACATCAGGTGAGTTTGGCTGGTCTCAGAAATTGAGCCACCTATTAAATACTGGTTGGTCAAGCTATTCTTGATAATTTTGTTTGCAGTTGAGAATGAATGTCCACTTGTAAATAGGAGGAACAGCTTGTAGAGGTATACCTGATTATCAAAGTCTGAGATAGAGGCCATAGGTATTTCAGCATCAGGATATAACCCAACATTGCACTGGCAATCTTCAAGTTGGTCTATTTCTGATATATTGTTTTTGGGCATAACAGTACACGATTGTATATCACATTCATGTTTGAACCTGTGATAATATCCTTGGATGACTATTAAATGAAATTCATTGTCATCATCATTATGCTCTCTTTCTCTTCCTCCTTCAGTTCCGCTTCTGCAAGCCTTCTTATAATATTTTCCTCTACATGGGAGGATTGCATGTTAGGATGCTGTATGACTATCTCTTCTGTGTAATATTGCTGGATCCATTGTAAGCTATATTCACCGGCAACTACTATTTGGCCAGAATGTTACATGACGATATAGGATGATTCAGTCCTACATTTTATATATACCATGTCATTAGGTGGACATCAAGAATACAGATTTACACTCACCATTAGCGTTGGCAACAAACTGTTAGAAGTTTGTACTATTGACAAACTGATTCGGTTTGAATGAAGCAGATCCTTGCCAAGCCATTCGTCTCATACCCAACTATTTTTTCCCACAACTGCAATCGAGAATAAATAAACAAGTTCTTGTCCGATGGGCACGATTTGTAGTTTATCTTATAACTAACTTCACGCGATACACGATGAACTAAATATTGTGCCGATCGGACAGGAACTCCTTTTCCATTGTTCAGTAGCAGTTGTGAGATTGGATTCAAAGTTTTAGTTTAATCTCGGAACTTTGTCAAACCTCAGATGGAATTCGATTCCAACCCCGCCTCGGTTCGATCCATCACGAACAGATCTGCTGCGTTGCCAATCCTATTCACCATAGATCTGGAGTCCAATTGCTAGGCTGTACAATGAAGCACAATATAGCCAAGTACGACTATGCAAGTAGAAATTTGATACACTGGTAGTACAATAAATTCAGAGTATGTGGATTGATATGGTCCGACATAATGCTAACCTGAACTAGATGGCTGGTGATATCAATTGATTTCATATCAATTTGGAAAGTAATTAGAAACAGGTTACATGAGTTCAAAACTGTTATTAATACATATGCTAGAGATCTGTGATATCCAGAACCTGAGTATATTCTGCAAATGGTACTGGGAAAATATTGTAAAATGAGTACTCATTGAATTGAATGAAATATTAAATTATTTCACCATATATGTGGTGATACTTGTTCCCATCAAGACTGACAGCTAAAAGGTAAAACATATTCTTTTTGAAGGTGATATTTTATAACTTATACTTTATTTAAGTCTGAGTACATGTTCAAGTCAAGTAAAAGTGATTTGTTACTAAATTATAACTAGTATTGACAACAAACCATCGGAAGTTCATACCATCCACGAACCGGTTCGGTTCAAGTGAAGAACATCCTTGTCAAGTCATTCGCCTCAAACTGCACCATTTCAGCCCACAATATCGAACAAAAATAAGTAAGCCTATTCGTGTCCAAATTCCGCAATTTTAGGCGCAAATTGTAGCTGGGATCGAGCTCTTTTGAACGCGCTACCAAACGAGGCAATCGGACAAGAACTCGCTTACTCATAATCGTTTGATGTTCAATGATTCGCGTATCGTTTTGTGACAAATCGGCTAAATTCGACATTTCTCTGATCAAACCCGAACTGAATCTCTGAATGGTTCGATCTGTCTCGAACCGATCCGATTCATTGCCAACACTAATTATAACTATGGAAATAATGATACAATAATAAGGAGCTGACAAGATAGAATGAAATGGAAATATCCCAACATACAGAGGATGGAAGTGTCATATCTTAGGATATGATCTTGGTACATAATTGTCTTGATACTAGTATGTATACATATATACAAGTCATGTCATCCTTGTTCTTTCTAGATATCAAATCTTGGTTTGGGATGGATTTTTCACATATGAAACCTGTATTTATGATGCAACACAGAAGAACAAGGGGATCTAGCTAGTACTCCAAACTGTGTGATTGTAGGATATTTGAATAATAGTCAAAATACAAAATATAAGAATCAAACTATGCAGCAGAATTGAAGTTCAAGATTAGATTCACTTATATTGGAAACATCAACAAGAATATAGGATTCACAAATCTAGTACCTCGACTGACAGTATATTTGGTTTCTGTGAATAGTACACTGCTGATTGAGTTCACCAAATATATACATTCATATCCTTTCCACCTTCATCCTAGTAATAAAGCAACTGTTACACATCACTTGAATCAACTTCATCTTTTGTCGTCTCTACTAGAACTTATATCTCTGCCATGCACACTAAACACTGTTACCCATCAGCGATACTTGCCATTCAAACTATACTTGCTATACCAGCCAACAGCAGAAATACCTTTCAAACCTATCACAAATGAGTCTATTGGCCATAAGTCTCACTAAGTAGATCATTTTTGTCTCTGATGACTCATTTACCCGGGTAATAAGGAGGACCCCTTCCCTTTCAACAAAAAGGACTCCCATCTCCACAAAGGTGATCATACTGATACAGAATGATGAAGAAGATGATGTCTGAGTGACTGCAAATATGATAACAAGAACAGATATGGTAAATGCAGAAATAGAGTTCCAGCACTAAATCTCCAGTATAAGGCAACTATTCAAAATTCTACTCAATTTGTCTGATAAGCTGAACAATATCGAGGAGCTAGATTAGATGGAGCTAGAAGATTTGAAGCTAGTAGAGCTGGAGGTTTTGCAGGTCAAGTATACTCCAAACATGATCCACTATAAAGAAGAACAAAGGGAAACGGAAACTATGGTATCTGATATTAAACCTCTGACTATCTCAGATTGATTCTTATACCAGTATAATCTAACCTGTCTTGGATGACTCCAGGGATGATCAATACAACAAGAGTAACTAAATGGTGAATTTCAATCCAACATTGGTCAATTACCTGTATTGAGATCAGATCAAGAAGATTCATATATTCCGATCGAATGACTCCAACACAAATATTCACAGTCAAAACCTTTGCAATGAGCAGAAATACCCAAGTATATTTATATTCGAAGGTACAGTTTACATACCGAGAGGCCTGAGTTGAAAACTACAAGGATCATGAGAATGATTGAAAGCAGGTGATAGAAAAGATTCTCAAGTTTGAGCAGCGGGTCCAATTTATTAACCTTTACAATCACAAGCACACTATATCAACCATTGATCCTGTGTACAGAATCCAGACATACTATATATTCAGACTATCCAGTACGAACTACAAGAGCTTGAGATAAAATTGTTGTCACACTTGAGAATTGACCTCAGTGGAAAGTTCCAAGTCAGTCAATAGAGTCTGTAAGAATATGTTCTGTTTCAAGCTTGTTTCTATCAGTTCACAAGGCATGGATATCAGTTAGGCTTTTAAAATTACATCCTTAGATAGTTGGCGTGGCTGAATATTTTCTGAAGACCACTATCAGAAGACTAGTCAAATGTCCATAGTAGTTACAAAGTACCCAGCAGTGTAGTCATGATGGTCTCTCACAGACAATCCACAGCTTGAAAGTAAGCTGTAATTATTTCCTCTCATATGTTCCACCCTCAACCTCCTTTTCTCATCACAACTGAAGAAGTAATACGGATACTACTTTTGCGACCTATACTTGGTGATATACAGCACCACATATAAGCAGTATAAATACAGTTACTGGGTAGACTCCCTCATGTTATACAATAAACTTGCTAGACCAACTTTATACTGCAATTCTACTACCTACGACCCTAAGATACATCTTTCTAGAAGCTGTATGATACCTAGCTATATCAAGCATCATAACAAACTACATCTCCAGTAAGTCAGAGTGAATTAGCTATCGTGTGTAGATCAGATGTAAATGACAGGTAAGTATCAGAGAGTTAAAGTTGAGATTATAAAGTAGGTATACTGTCCACAATTATCGCATTCCTAGACTATACAAATCTATTGCAAATCTATTCTTTTGTATTTATTTTCACTTTCATACTCGTTTATCCTTACTTTCTTATCTCCTACTTCATTTATATCCTTGTCACCTGTTTTACGATTTCATAAAAGTGGCTCTGAGCTAGACAAATAAAAATACTACAAATACAGCTTCAAGGAAGACTGCAGCCAATGGATGAAATAAATCCATCTCCTTGCAGACATATTGCCACTTGTATACTGACAACATCTCCAAGAACACAATGCACATTACAGTAGAGACTCAGATTCAGAGTTTGCAATCATCATGACCTGATGCAGTATCAACATCTCACCACAGAATAACCTGGCGAATCGATTCGAGTCTTTCAATGATTGATCTGGCTTTTGTAACATCTCTACAGGTACCTCCATCACTGAATGAACATATGAGGGCCATCAGTATGCAAGAGTCTCTGAATATCGAGTTTGATATGTCTTTGTTTGATTGCAATATTAATTTGGCACATGAAAATCAATTTCGACCATATGACTGTGATACATCTCGTAGGACTGACTATAACCTTTTATTCAGGAGTCCTTCATAGTGACCTAGCTATGAGAGTCCTTCAATGATAGCTCTGAGATTTGTAGATTGACTTCTCTCTTGCCATGTATCCCACAAATCAATTTGCTCTTGTTATGTATCTTCATCTTCTAAGTTCCAGTCACCCCCCTCTGCCTACCTTTACCGCTCAAGACCTTATCTACAGAGATCTGACATCATGATAACCCATCCAGTAATACCTTCCGAGCAGATACCTTTCCACCTAACATTCCTCCGACTATATTCTACCCATCTAACTCATGTCCATCATGATCTTATTTCCCTACTCCGATGTGAAATGTAAATATTCATTTATGCAATATGATCTGAATCATATTACACCTGATTGTGTTTCATGGAAAGATAAGTCTCAGGATCTGAACAATTTTTGCCAATCTAGAGGCATAATAAACCAAGGTTGTATCTAAAAGTTACATAGTAGTGCAGATTGAAAGGAACTGGTTGTATCAAACTTGCCTACTTCATGTAAGGAGGATGAGAGTAGACTTCCATTCACTTTTCTAGGTTCAGTACTAGCCTACAATGTAGTGATTGTTATGTGGTTAAAGCAAGCCCAGCCTAATACAGGGAGCGATTTCAGACATATGGCAAGTACATATATCCACAGCTATATGACTTGGATAGCAAATTGAGTACCATGATCCAGATTGCCATATCTATGTACTCGGGATCGTCTTGAGGTCAGGTTCTTTTCTGTCTATGCCTAAAGTGCAATGGGTGAGCTGGTCATGATATTATATGTTGATTGGTCAGGAGAACATTTTGCCAATGCAGCGATTGATTAGTTGCTCTTCAAGCAATTGTTTGATTGATTTCAATGAGCAGAACCTTTGAAGCCTGATATCCTCCCTAAGATACATAATATTGTTTTCTTTCTAGGCACATCAATATTGAGTTGGGAGCTGAGAATGTGATCTACTGGTGTTGAACTGCAGACTCTATCTCCATTTAATAGTAGTGGGTCTAGATTTATATCATTCTTGTGAAGCTAACTACAACATACTAAATATAGACAAGATCATTTTCAGCATATACTCAATATATGGGTTCAGATCTACCACACCACAGAGAAAGAGCAGATCTTTCTCAGGGGGACTTGGAGCAAGACTAAATAGGTAGTCACAACGGTGACCATCTTCAAAGTTGCTCCTGCCATTGGAGAATGAGCGTCTGAAAATCCAATCAAGAAGAACTTCCTCGATTGTCCGATACATAACTTAGCATTATTGTATATATGTGTTGGATGGACATAATGACTCTGATATTAATTCAGATGGAGTAGATTAAGTATTTCTGGATCTGAATATCTCAGTTCTCTATCTCTTTTTTGTGTTTTCTTGCTTCCTGTAATGGCAGTATCAGATGTACTTGGCCTCGTATGTATACTTAACTCACAGTTGTATTTGACCTTGCAAGTACACTTGTCAGTTGAGACTGCGTAAGCTCCCTTCACATATAGTCATCTCGTAAAGTACTTTCGGCACGCTAGCCATTATATTACTTATCACATATTTCAATTCATATCTTTATCACTTATTTCCGTTCGTAACTGTATCTATACATATCCATCTATACGAAGATGTACATCCTTACACTATAAAAGCTTTTGAGTTACCAGATACATTTCACACTCAGGGTTTCATAATTACCTTATTCGATGCGTCAGACCTACACCGAGAAAAATCGCTATATTGTAGATAAAAGATAAGTAATTATCGAATTGAGTTGATTGACAGTAGTAGGAACAATTCCAAAATGATTTTGGTAACAATTGGTCTTGAAGAGACATTTTATCAGTCATGATATGCACTTCGAGAATTCGAAATATTTCCATTCACAACCTACCATAAGTATCGTCACTGGAACAATGAATCACGATAAGCATACCTGTAAATCAAGTCAATGGACTGTCGTAAAGACTATTGTGAAGTCAATTGGCCTCGAGTGTTATGTCACTACTGAACATGATGAATTCGAATGCATTGCAAGACCTCACTCTTTGAGAGATAGATGTATCAAGCCTTCATACGTATATCTATATGCAGAATCCACACCTCCACAGACCATTCCGAGGCGATTTGAAGAGTCGCATTACCAACCATAAGTATTATACTTTACACACATACCGTCATCACCTATAAGTATTGAAGTTTGATAAGAATACCTAGATTAAGTCAATTGACAATGGCAGTGACAAATCAAAGATGATTCGGAGGTCAATTGATCCTGGAGAAAAGGGTAACAACTCGAAACTGATTCAGAATATCATCCTCAGGAGTCAATTTCGAAACTATTCAGATACCTCAACAAACATTCGACGAGATCAATCACATTCATTCATACGTACGAGTGCAAATTATTGAGCAGCTCAAAATGCTTGCGAAACCTTTATCAACGTCCACTATATTCATCAAATTATTGGTTCTATAGTATTTAGCCCTGAGTACGTTGATTCATTGACGATAGAGTCTGGTAAGAAATCACCGACCATAAACGAGTTCGATCAACTGCACTTATCGATAACCTTCCTACGATCTGAGCGGCAGTACTCAACAGCACTTTACAATTATCTTCCTTAGATCTGAGCGGAAGCTCTGAAGCACACTTGCCGATTACCTTCCTATGATTCAAGCCGAAGCTCTAAAGCCCACCTGACTATTACCTTTCTGCGATCTGAAGCGAACTTGACGATTGCCTTGCTCTGAACTGAACAGAAGCTCCAAAGCGTACATACAAAGTGTTAGCATTGATGAATGAATCTGCAAGCTCACACATATAGCATCAGCATTGTACGGAAGTACACCTACAAAGAATACTTAAACAAGTATGGAAGTACGCATATGTTGAAAGACTATCGATGGGTTGTGTTCCAGACTATGATAATGGGGCTGCTATGACAGATTGTGAAACAGCTCGGAGTGGGAAGTTTAACCCTTGAATGTTCTAAAGTGTCAAGCAGATTCTAGCCAATACTCCATTGTGAGATTCTACATGACAGATAAGCAAGTACAAAACATGAACAACATCACACCTCAGGCCATCGTATCTCCAAGTTGGAATGGATGCACATCAGGTCATCGTGTTCCCTAGTGGGAATCAATGCACATCACAGTTATCGTATCCTGTTGTGGGAATGGATGCATCCTGTCCTCCATATCTCTGATCAGGATTGGACAAATAGATATTCTTTTATACAAAGGAGAATAAACTAATTGTCCACAACTACAATTGAGTGAGATGTGCATGCGATTTTCAGAATGTGCCCCTCCGTGTATTGATATGATAGCCTTCTGTTGATGAACCCTACGAGCTGCTTCTGGGCTTGCCCAGGAAAGAAATCTGAAGATTAAATTTTAGTCCTCCGAATCTCATGCGTGGTGGCAACTGCTGCTATCCAGCTGACATGGAAATCTCCACAGGCAACTGACAAGCTCGGCTGCAGGAGAGCGGTGAAGTAAGTAAGTCTCCTAGAATCTGTTTGGAGCCACCGCATTTGAGAGTCTCAAAACTAGTGATGAGATTCTCGTGGTATTCGCCATATGCATTGGCAATTGCATTCTATAGCTGTGAGAGTTCATGGAAGGCATCACTAATGATCAGAGGAGTGCCTGGAGCCGGACAAACAAGCGGGAGCAGCAGCTGTAGTTGCGGCAGTAAATTTGAATATTGATGGTGTTTGAATGACTGCTACCTCCTCGCCGAATCACGAAGGGAGTGCCATTAGGTGGGGGGTTTCCCATCGACTTTAGCTGTAGCTTCAGTGCCTGAAATGGTACCTACAGACAATGGCGGCCATGCCATATCTGTGCCAAGTATCAGGAATTTCTGGAGGTCTTTTATCAGGCCAATGCAGAGACGCTGACACCATACTGATCAATTGACCATGTGATCGATCCCTGATACAAGCTGCCATATGAACATAGCTATGACCTGTCGGTGATTGAGTCGAGAACTCTAACAGCCTATATTGAGACACACCATAACCTGTCAAAAGCTGAGTCAAAAACTCTAACGGCTTACATCGAAACAAATCTGAGCAATGGAGTCATCCAGTTGTCATCATCACTGGCGATGATAAAATGTTCAAAGAAGCAGGATGGAATCTAGAAACTCTGAAGCTGACTCCTGAGCTCTGAACCTGAGCACAATCAAGAATAGCAGCTGCGTGGATGGTACTTATTGAGCCACGGGTCAGCCATGAAATGCACATTTCTTCAGTGCAGAGCACAATTGTACTCACCCTTGAAAAGGATAATAAGCGTTTTCTTGCCGATATGACAATACAAGATTATATTTTAAGTCTATCCTTTTCTTTTAGAAATACTTACTTTATATGACTTCCTGCAAGACTTGCAAATGAATGCAGATATAGAAGCAGGAAGTGCTGATGGCTATCGCAACTGTCATATCAACAAGAAAATCGATGGGAATCGATGAGAATCGACATAGCATTCAACAAGCACATTTAGTAATCAATGGAGTATCAACCTTAAAAGATGGGAATGATCATTATGGAAACTGGAAAACTGCTACTTCAAACAAATTCCACATCGCAAGTACTGGAATGACCCAATATTACCACCGCAACGCACCCATCATACTGCAGATGTAGGCATACTTGGCCTCATAAGTGCACTTGACTCACAGGCAAACTTCGCCTCATAAGTGCACTTGGCGTGCAGGTGCACTGGAAGTCAAAGATATCTCATCTATGTGTGACATTACAATTCAGCACCTGAAAGGCACCAGAAATGCTGCCGATGGCCCGATTATGAGATCGGATATGAAAAGCTTGTCGGATGGCTCTTGGCGAACCTGACAGTTGATCCCTATGATGACCTCTTTCCTGCCGACAATTAAGAGGGCTCAGGCTACTGACTTATTGGTGGTAGTCGATTACCTAATGGCCACAGCCCAAGCAGAAGCCAAGAGTCAATGAAGTATCGGTGCTGGAGCTCTGACATAGGAGAGGAGAATATATAAGTCTGCAGACAATGCTCTCCGTAGTAAAGTGATAAGTCTCTTACATGACAACTCTGAGACCGGTAATATTGGAGAACTTATAACTGCTGAGTTATTCTCTAGGGAATTTCTATTGGCCTACGATAGATGTATACATAAGGATGTATATTAGCGACTGCAAAGAAGGTGAATCATATCAAGTGTGGGTGTACTGAAAATCCTGAAAGCGAATAAGAGGTTAGTGGCTACTCTACTAGTCCTCATCACCGAATCGGAATCACCACTAAATGAATCGAATGCACAATCAGCTGCAACCAATGATCAATAATGCCAATTTCACCCAGTGCTACCAGCAAAGAACGAGCCAAATCAGCAGACGAGATGTCAAGCTACACGGAATGTGAACCAACTACAATTCTTAATGGATGTATGACAAGGCTACTGTGTTAGACCTTCAATGCCAAGCGAGTGAAAGCGCCCAATTACATGGTAACTATGTCCTTGTATGGAATGGTTACCAATTAGATAAATAAATGAATTATATCCTCTGCAATTGGCCTTGACTGAATGATGTCATGATAATAATCGATTGACATCAGCTCCAATAGTGGTGACTAACAGTATCAGGCAAGATTTCAGGGTGTAACCCATACAGTAAAGCTTAGAAGGGCATGGTATTTTCATTCCAACTACTTTCATGCATTCGGAAGTCGAAGGCATGGGAATCGGAGAATGGATACCTTGATGCACTTGGAGTGAAAGTGTACTTGGTTTCATTGTGAGAATAATTATAGGGTACACTTACAAATTAGATACCGCAACTGGAATGAGCATGAACAAATGTATGTTGATAGATGATTACTACAATCGAGGGCCAGCAACAGAAAGTAAAATCCCAATAACTGATATGCAAGTCACCATGGAGCCAATCGGTGAGATATCTATGATGCAGCTATCTCCGATATATTCTGCTGTGTTCATGAATATTCAAAAGTACAGAGACATGGAATTGGAGAAATTATACAAACAAGAAAGCTCTCAAGAGCAGCAGCAATAATCAAGATAAGTATATCATTCAATTATGCTAGTTGACTGCTGCAGAGATTCGATACTAGCTGCGATGGCGTTACCCTCAGATGACCTTAGTGTACATGATCATGCATCGGCAACAATCGACAAACCACGGAGATTAATTGCTTGGAGTCAGAGAAACTGGAAGTATACTTGGTTATTCAGAATGATGGACTTGCAAGCCTGAGGAAGGAGTGGACTTGGAGGATTCAGAGTCAATTGGACATTGTTTTCTACTGTCTTTCTTCTCTTTTTATAGATTTTGTGCCAGTACAAATGTCATCGGCATGGGTTTTACTAGTGTTGGCAAAGAACCGTATCGGTTCGTATCAGAATAAACTCAGATGGTGTTCGACTCTGATTCGAAACGAGGTTTGGCGAAGTTCCGAGGTTCGACTGAAACATGATACAGAATCCTACAAGTGCCAATAAAAATAAGTCAACAAGTTCCTGTTGGATCGACTCGATTATTGGTTTATCTTGTTGCGCGTGAGGTTAGCTACATGATGAACTACAAATCGAGCAGATCGAACAAGAACACATTTCCTGATTATCGTTCGCAGTAGGGGACCAAAATGGTGGAGTTTGAGGCGAACCTTGGCAAGGATCCGATTGGCACAAACCAAATTGGTTTGTTAATGGTACGAACTTCTGATAGTTTGTTGCTAACACTAGATTGTAATACCTGCCACTTGAGGTGAATTTCCCTGTGAACAGAATCCATCATCATGGCACTGATCAGTTGTAGGACGTATACAGATGTATGAAGGTGTACATACCTAACCTTGTCCTTCTTTATGTATATATATGCTGCAGCCCAGGAGGAATGCGGATAAAGAGGGGGATGATATAATGGCACTTCCAGGTATACTTGGCCTCGTAAGTACACTTGGCAGACAAGTACACTTGGCAGTCGAGGTCGGATAAGCATCCTTCATATATAGTTATCCAACGAAGTATACTTGACACTCTAGTGATCATCTTACTTACCTTAACTTCCAATTGCTATCTTTATCACTTTTTGCCGTTTGCAACCCTATATATACGTATCCACCCATACGAAGACATACGTTATTATAGAGTTTGACAAATATAAATGATAACTCCACCTTCAGGTAATCAACCACTTCCAGCTGTATCCAATCATTTCAATGATCTTGTTGAGGTTTTCATTTCTTGGCAGAGCAATTTCTGATATTGTTCATATCTGTATCTTGCTCTATATTTTAGTTCTTTCTGCAACTCCTCTGATTATTGAGTTGTTTTCTTGTGCTGCCAATGTTGAATGATGATATGTTTGAAGTAGTGAAAGTGACGCAGAGTATCATCAATAAGATTGAAGGTATGTTTAAAATGGAATGGGTATTGACAGTAGTGGTACAACTAAAGGAGTGCTTGGGAAAATTGGATAGCATTATCAAATATTCGTTTTAAGTAGTGTTCAGACAATATAGGATATTGCTAATAACCACAAAGATATGGCAGCTCATTGGGCTACATTTCTTTCCAGTCCACTGGCCAACCTTCTCTTGTAATCACTTGAATTGCTTCTTTGTCAAATATGCCGGTACAGATAACCATAGCTTGCTGTGTTTGGCAAGTCATTTGAACTTCCTCCTGAGTTGTTGGAGCTATCCCAGAAGATGTTTTAACATGCTCAACTACATTCTGTAAAGGAGGTCTGATTTTCGAAGATGACTAACAATTGAACCGGGGTACCATATTATATTGTTACCAGAAATAATGTCTTGTTGTGCAAGAATGAAGATAGCCTCAATGGGGTCATACGTAACTGACTCGACAGCTGACATTGTAAAAGGTTTGAAATCACTGGAGATCATTGCAGTTTGGTGAACTCCGAATCAGATAGTATCCACAGGATTCTCAATTCTTGCTAGAGTATCTTCAGTATGATATAAGGTTTTTCAGGCAACTATGTACAGTGCGTGATATATGTTATAATCATAGAGTACTACTGGTATGTTGATTTACCTGATACATCTCTTCTTTTCAACCTCACACCAAGAACATAATCCATATCCATGATTTGTGAGTACTACATGCTCTGGTTAATCAGCATCCAATCCAGAAAGAAACATATAGTATTCGTAGTAATAACTGTTAGTACAGTAAGCAGTGAACTCACATATTTGGGTGTTGGTCAGAGGCCACAGCAAGTAGTTGAGAGTATTCTGCATGACATGTCCGTCACAAATCGTTGGTAGGCCTTTTGTGAATCGACGATATTATATAATTCCAATAGCTGTGGTGGACGTACTATCAGTATCACACTGTGAGTTGTTAGTTTCATCCAGATAGTGCTGTAGAGGCTGCCAATAGACAGCATTAAAGCATATACTTTCAAGTTGCTGAAGACATTTGTGAGATATGTCGATTCAGAAAAGATGATCGGGAAAGAACAGTTTCGCCTTCTCAGCAACAACACTAAACATTATCAGGACAATTATTTCAATTCTCCAGGCAATTGTGATACTTGGATTTCCCACCACCAGTATGGGATGTACATCTCGTTGTATAGATGATGCCAGTAATTGGGGAAACAACATTCAGGAGTATATACTTGATCCTTTTAACATACCTTTTGACCAAGGAACCATGTATCACATAATATGATATCTCTGGAGTAAAACTCGATTAGCATGGGACAGTTTTCATTCCATTGAAAGTTCTCCTATGCTTTATCCATGATAAATAGCCAATGCCATCAGACAAATGGTCAATCATCAGATGGAGTGTGTGTTTCGATGTTAGAGGTTGTTTGACTAACTGTTGGAGCGCCGTATCTCCCTTTAACAAATGATTAATTAGATCCGATGTTGCTCTGTAAACATTCCATATATCTGCAAAGTCAAACTCACTATTATCGTCAGATTCATGCCAAGGATTGGTGTCAACCTGTATGAGATTCACTTTCATCATGTTGGCAATATAAGGCAGTGGCAGACCTGCATTTTGGAATGTCAGTTTTACTGATATGGTTTCGGCAGGTGGTAAGAACTCTGGTGATAGAGATTGTAAGTAATGTAGTGTATGTACTAGGTAATCATAATCCCAAAGGATAGAGGGTGGGTCCCGATTATCCTGATTGTTCATGTAATTCTGAATGTTTCGCTTCCTCTTTGTATTATTGTTAGCTATACAGGTTATTTAAATTCCATTGCATTATTACATAATGCTCTTAGAGATGACGGTTCTGCATATGCTGAGTTCTCTAGGTATCTGACTTGAAATATCTAGTACAGACTTTGAAAATGAACATTTGGACATTTTGCATCTTAGTTGATGACATTCGCAACATTAGATGTTTTTGATTTGATTTGGCACGTAATTGTGAGTGAATAATTGATATTCACTTGTGGAATAATGGGTGTATTGAAAACTCTATGATTGATAGATCGATGGCTGTTCTCGAGCTGGCAACCAATGTGTTGATAAGTATGAATGTATACACCTGACTTCGTAAGAGTCACTGATAGTTGTCCTGGCTACTGAACTTATTTTAGTGTCTTGATCAACAAATTGGGACTGTACTCTAGATATCTACATTGATGATCACAACTGCTCTCAGCCCTGAATCTAATATCTCTGACTATGATATGACCACAGATGAAATATCGACTATGTACAGGAAGTTTGCAGCAACTCCATTCGATGTTAACACTTCAAAACTACTAAAGCAGATGATGCAAAGCATATGTATTTGCCATCAGAAGTCTTGACAGTATGAATGGTTGAGGAGTACTCTGTCAGGTCTGTTGAAGTGATACTATCAATGTTTCAACTTGTGTTTTTGTCAAAAGTATTAGACGGAGTAGTGGATTAAATTAGCACTTGTATGTATTCGGAAACATATTGTCATTGTAGTGGACTCCACTGACTGAGCTAGCATCTTCTGGATTTTGCAGCTCTATCAGTATTTTCTGGGTGAAGTTCTGGGTAGTATTCGCAATGAACCGCTCTAGTTGAAGAAAATTGACAAACTGATCTGATTGGCACGAATCAGATCTGCGCTAGAGTTCGTCAATCCTAGTTCGAATCGAATTGAGGCTCAGTCAGATCAAGCTAGTTTGAGGTTTGCCATGAATGTTCATCACATTATTGGATTTGTGCGAACCAGTTCGCAAACCTTAAATGCTAAGAATCGTTATCTCAGCTATTACTTGCGTGTATTTGTTTTAACTTACTCGTACCGGCAGAGGCAGCACAGCCTGAGCTCGATTGCTTCCAGCCAGCCTAGAGCCAGCCGAGATCCAATCCAGCTCGATCATCTCCGGCCAGCCGAGTGTTAGCCTGGCTCGATCGCATCAAGCCAATCGAGAGCCAACAGGACTCAACTGTCTTCAGCCAGTCGAGAGCCAGCCGAACTCGACCGTCTCCAGCCAGCCCTGCTCAATTACGTCCAGCCAGCCGAGATCCAGTCCAGCTCTATCATCTCCAACCATCCGAGAGGCAGCCCAGCTCGATCGCATTCAAGTGCTGTTCCAAGCGTATCCAGGATCTACTATAGTGTTTTGTATATACTTATCAATAAATCTGTGAATCAAGTACGTGACTGTAGCTAATCAATTGACTACTGCGAGATGAGGGCAACTATAAAAGTATATAGACCCTTTTATGAGCATGAGAATGCTTGTGTGAGAATGTATGAAAAAGGTAGCATTGCGGCTTTCGTAGAATCTGTGACTCGAAGTAAACAGAAACACCGATCCAAGTACATACCAGCTTATATGAGCTTGAACAAGACCCATCGTGGCCGTTCGAACTTCACTCCAGATCCCTCACGAAATGCTGATGAACTGCCTAGAAGCATTGTTTGATTCGTGTCCAAGGAAATCGAACCATAGGTGGCTAGGGTTTGTTCAAATCGAACCCTCCTCAAATCTAGCTCCGGTTTGATCCGACTCCGATTAATCCGCTTCGTTATCAACACTAGGTCTGGGAGGAAGCTAATTTGTTTTTCTGATTTCAGTTAATGGTACGTTAATATATTGAATTGAAAGTCTCTGTGACAGTGCTTCAAGTTGTCGCAGCAAATCTGCAAGTTGCGATCCAGTCTTACATAATAATATTTATTCATATGAGTGAAATTCTGTGTTTGTGGCCACAGCAGAAGGTCTTTAGACTAGTGAAACAACTTATAGAGTTATCACAACAATGTAAATCGATTATTATTTATAGGTTGCTCATTTCGATGTCTTTGGAGAATGGTAGTAGGTGAAACAGTAAGTTTAGCGCCATTTGTGATGCTTGGTTTTGAGGAAGAAAGGTATCTAACAATCATTTGATGTCAACCTCATACTGAGATGTTCATTCACTTCTGACGTTGTGAAATATTGTGCTACCAACTTGGAAGACTAAAGTTAACTATTTTTAGTTTATTAAACGTATTGTGAAATGTTCATTTAGTCCAACTTAAAACTTATATGATGATAAGTGGGATATTGAACTTCGGCTCAATATGATCAATCATCATAGTACTTGAATGACGACTTGCTTCTGCAAAACACTATTGAAATATCATGGCTCCACCCTCCAAACTGTTGCCCGGATTCCTCCATCTTCCTTGAACTTCACTCCTCATCTGAATGTTGATATCTACCATCTTTGAATTCGATAATGTCACTAACCCGGAATGAAATAATTATTCTTTCAGTACATCAATTCAACATTGCGAAAGATTATTAAGCGAAATCCCATACTATTCATTTCATGCATATGAGTATAATCTATATATTGCTAATTATTATCAGATCAATTCTTGAAATTCTTTTATCAATCCCACTGATCTATAATGTAAGTAAATTTCTGCTGTACACTTTCATAACAATTAATTAATTACTAATCATTATCAGATCAACTCTTCAAGATGACAGCTCAATAGCATGCAAGCAGATACTGTCTACAGATAGCTACAAGAAACTACTGAAACTAAACAAACTAAGCTCTCAGTCTTTACAGAATCCATGTGCCAGCATTAAATTTCTGTCTATGAAAAATGATGACAAACCTGAAAGCCATGATATTTGGCTCACAGTTGAGCAGGGGACTACCCATTTAAATGTTGAGACTTCGAAATATCCGAAACAATATCATCAGTCGTTTAAACAATGAGAGGAAACAATGTTGGGATGTCATTTGTGAGATGTATGGAGAACAGTCTGGGAACATCTCAGAGATAAATTAAGAACATCCAGGAATTTCACCAGCCTGGCATAGCTTGCTATCTGTATCGGGATATCCCTGGACTGATACAACTCTCTTCGACAAATTCCATCAGGTATGGAGATTTTCAGCAACGATACCAACTCTTCAACTACTGGCAATATCCGAATGACCTCATGTGTTGCTCACAAACCTACTGCCCATAGTACCATGGATATTTATGTCGGGATTCTGATCCCAGAGCTGGGTCTCAAACCTGACGAATGTAGAGTTCCAATTGACATCGGAGTAGCTAGAGTTGGGGTTGAGCATCAGTATTTATACAACAACTTCAATTGGTATTAGAGTGTGAATTAGACAGTCATGCAACGTTGTAACAGGACATTGAATTATTATTGGGGTGCTATTCTAACAAGTTGCCTGAGCAATCCTGATTGTCTATAATAGCTATTCAATGGGTACTTCCAAATCCTTTTCAGATATCAAACATCCTAACACTCAAGGTTCACATGTGACTATCACCGGATTCCCAGAAATCATGGCAGAAATGAGAGCAAGAGGACTCAAATCAGCAACTTGTGCCACGAACAACTCAGCTTGACATTTGCACAACTTCAAGCTTGTTCCATCAGAACATATAGCCTGACTACACAATGCTGCAGTGGTTGCCTCCTGGCAGATAATTGAGACATATTGCTCCCTGACCATGCTAATGATTCTTCATCACCCCACAATCTATATAACTGGTATGGAAATCTCTGAAATCTATATACCTGTCATACACATTCTTGATTATATCTATGTCTCCCAATTCGCACTTGAGGAAACAATAACAGATGATCCCAAATACCTGTCAGATGGTATCAATAATGATAGCAAGGAGCATTCAAAGGTAAAAGTTTCTGTCATGATGAAAGGAATCATTAATCATATTGATGAAATCTATCGAGCAGTATGGTATGTGGGGGAGTGATGAAGGCGACTCAAATCATAGGCAAATGGATGATAGCCTGATCAATCTTCTGATAAGAATAGAACGATTGAAAACCTTGTCTGTTTTCCACATGATGTATGCTACTCCCAGCGAATGACACCTGAACAACATAGGTGGGAGAAAGAGCTGTTCTTTCAACTGGGTGACTTCAGAGACTCTTACAGTCGGTATCGAGTAATCAATACTTTGCCCGATTATATTGGACAGCATGGTGCATATACGGACCGGAACGAAATACCGGTATTTGACGAACATGAGAAGGATGACCGCAACATCAGTTAAAACAACTCTGGTGGTTGTACACTCAGTAATACTCCCATCCCTGACAGTCCTCCGAACAGCCCAATGGTAGATATGCCTTCAATTTCCACGACCACGTACGATAATGACTTTGACGATGTCCAGCACCAGCTTCAAGATCAAGGCAAGGAGAGAGAAGTATATCAGGATCAGTAGTCTTATAATTAGGAGTTCTGAAATGGAGATAATCAGGAGTAAAATTGAACTGATTGGCAGGACAACTTTGGGAATACGCATGGAGTTTTTTGTTTTTGGTCATGTATATAGTTCTATGTTTGGTTCTCATCTTATTTGGTCTTTGTTTGGATTTCCTCAGTTGAGATTTTGTTTTATTTTGGCAGTGCAGCTTGTTTCGTTCAGCTAGAAGTAATCCGAATGTTGGAACATTTAGGCAACTGTAGGGATTGTAGAGGTAATATTTGATATTGTGGGTTTAAATCATTTCGCTAGTATATTACTGGAATGCGATCTTATAGGCTCATATTCGAGAGTAGTAAAACCAACTCAATCATGCTTACAACCCTTAATGTTACTCAGATAATGTTTATAGTGATTTAACAATATATTCCAGTAGTATATATTTCTGAACATGGAATATTGATACGGTTGCAGATGTCACTCCCATTAAAAGAAGATATCACTTTTCGAACAACTTCTGAAATTATTGCACCTTATGAGTTGAATGACATTGACTGATAAGTTTACTTCTATATCAAATAACCCTACACAATACGTACAATGTCTATCAGCAGACTATCCTCCTGGAAAGTTACTTCAATATCAAATAATAAGGGTTCAGAAACCTATCAGATAGGTTGCACTCAATATACATATCAAAATATCAGTGGGGAGAGCAAGGCGGTACCACATACTACTGATGAACAATCAAGTCAACATTCCAAATAGGTAAAAGTAGGATACAATACCCTGAATCACTCGAGCAATTCAAAGGAAATTGCAGTAACTCCTACAGCAACTGTCATACATGCTGCTAATATTAAGGACCATCCAATTACTGATACGAGAACTCTTCAGCAACCCAACTCTTTACCAGTGGCACCATCACAACATCACTCATCAGCAGTGCAGCTATTTCAAATCTGTCCATCTTCAATGATAGAAGTGAAAGACCAGCCCAATCCATCAAAGAGCAGACAAATCACACCAATTGTCATACCAATGTTCAATATTGTCTTCATCTTCGTACACATCATTCGTCAAGTAATTAGAAGTTTCCAATGCTTCTTGCCACTTTACAGGAATTACTGACAATAAGTACTGGGGAACACTTATACATTCAATATGAACCATTGAATGTTGTATTCTGCAGCGAAAACTATTCCTGACTGATAAAGGTATCACTTTGGAAATAGCATTTACAACTCAGAGAAATGCCACTACTAAGAACGATCATTGCCAGGAAGTTAATAATTCATGGCAAGATACAGGAGTGTAATATAGTTTCAAGGTTTCGGGATATGCACATGACAAGGAGGCCCTCAAATATATATGTGACTTGAACATTGTTCTGCATTGCAGACTCAACTCTTCAAATAAATTAAATTGTACCTGAATTTCACCCGACAGTGAATGATTGGCAAAGTGATGGCCATAGTCAGATCGTATCACAAGATTTACAGTTTTTATGTACAGAAGATAAACTCTCGATCCTTAGATATCTCCTCGAATGTGACTGATTAATTTGGATTCTTGAGAATTGTGAGAAGTCATATGATATGTGTTATCAGTATATTTCCTCTTTATCAAATTTCGAGATTGATTCAATATTCACGATGTTGCTTCAGTATTCTGTGCTTAAACTATATCTCCTTTCTTTCATCCTCATTGTTCTGAATGAAATCTGAAAATGGGAGTACAATCGTCGGCCCAGTACTATAAGAGTTGTGAGACCATCACACCAACTCTCATACTGCTCACAGCAACTACATTGCCATGGAAACTAGAAGGGTATGTAAGAATCGAGGGCTAGACTGCTAACAGAAACATGAAGCCATCACTGCAGCTTCCATATACCAAGAAGAATGTTATTCATAAGTATAGGTTGTTCCGTCTAATATGTGTCTTGTACTGACAACTCAAGCTTTATTGGTCACATATCAGAAGCGCTGGCATGTCTTGCCAGCAAGGTATTGTGATCAAGTAAAGAGTGGAATCAAGAATATGTTAAACAACTTAATCATTGGCAAGTCAACTTAGATGGTTATACTTCCATCACCAGTACCTTCTTCCAGACTTCAGGCTATTAACCATTTTCTCGAGAATGATAATGAGATTGAGAAGTAGCCGATATAGTAATATCTTCCCGATATACCTGTTGTGAATGACATTTGTGATATTGTAGATGGTCTGCAGATATGTCCACATTGTCTTGACACTACGCAAGATGTTTGACGACGAATCTCATGATTACTATCCATCAGATCAGATTTGTGACTCGGATTTCCATATCAAGTAGAGTAACGTAGCAGGGGAATCTCAGAGCAATCGTAATATTCCTTCAGACAATTGTCCAACAGTAAACGACTCAGAGGATAATGCTGAGCAGTATCCTGATGAACAATATCGGGTGAGAAACCAGTGAGAGGTGGAGATGAATGATGAGGAGGTGGAGGAGCCGGAGAAGTGATAGGTCATACTTGAGATGACTGATGGCATGAATAGCTATGTGCACCAATTATATTACAATTGAAAACAATCTTATAGCAACTCTTAAAGTTGTTGTGTGGTATCAACAGTGCAATTGAACTATATATGCTTTAATTCTGCTATAATAACCATATCAATTCTGAATAATACAACTGCAATTGGATTCGATGATACAAAGTTAACAATAATCCAATTCAGCATTTATTAGAAGTGACTCATGTAAAGTGCAATGTATATTGAGGAACATATAGAATTCCCATGTCAATTACCAATAAAGTATCTTACATGAAATAAAGATGAGAAATGGCAATATTTGTGGAATGTGTATGCAGCGTAGTAGGAAGTTGTACACTCAATCAAGATAATTGGATAGTAAGTTACCTAGTGCAAAGGCCATCTAATGCAATATGTAATTATCTGCTCTATATCAATTGGCAATTATCATCAACCTGCATGAATTGAATTAGCATTGCGATGGCATTTCACTTAATTGGTATAGCAATATGATAGGATTGCAGTTGTAAACACTAAGCTGATAATGTCCATCACGGTAAGGACCCAGTTGAGTTGAGAACAGTGGAATTATTCACTGTCTACCTAGGCACCAAATGCAACTTGAATCATTTACTAATATTGCAAAATACCTGTCAAGAAGGTCTTGCGCAGAATTGTATATAAAAGTACAATTAATTCTTGAGTGCTACAACTGTAATAATATTCAATATTTGTATCCGCGAGAGATTTCTGACTGGGAATTGCTGCCTTAACTTGTCCCTTTCAACACCAAAGGATTATGCTCTCTTTATAGAATATATCATTATAATCAACTGTGGCAAGCTTGATACTGAATTAGGTATCATTCTATGATGTTGGTGTATTGACAAACAAGTTTTGATTTCAAATGACAAGCAAAGAGCCCTAAATTAGTCTATTGAACTGGTTAGATTTAAAGATGATGTGATTTCTGCAAAGACATACTTATCTCCAACAATATAAGGTATTTCAATTCTTTATTTTGTCGCTCTGTAATATAGCCATAACATGATTTCTGTTTAGTAATCCTGTGAACAACCTTTTCAACAATATAGATGATCAACTGATTTGTGCTATCTTTATATTAGATATCTTATCTCAACTTTCATAGAATAGTAGAATGTTACTAACATTCATGGATTAAGAAGTATTAAAGTCTTAGTTGGCAGCTCACTATATCCAGCAACATACAGTTCAACTTCAGGAAGTATGCAAACAGAAATAAATTTCTAGGTTCGCTTCGATGAGCTGCTGGCTTGATATGTTTGATCCTTGAAAAGAAAACCGACTGAAGGGTATATGATTCAGATGATCATACCAGAGTACACTACAAGTACTTCAACAATGTGACTCTGAATAGTCTTCCTCTTGAAAGCTCTATTATTGTCTCCCATGCTGGAATGCTTTCCAAAACTGGAGTTAACTAGACTGTCATACTTGTTATTGAGTTCAGTAGTTCTGATTGATCACTTGCAATACACTGATATCTCAATCCTCACAATAGAATCAAGCCACAGAATAAAGATATGAGGCAATCTGCTGGACCACTAGATTGAAAAAATGGAAAAAGTAATTGGTGATCGGATGAGTTTCTGCAGTCACAGATTACGTAACAGGGTTCGGATTCAACTACCACTCAGTTTGATACCAGTGAATAGATGTTATCTTGCAGGAACTGACAGTTTCTGATATTCATTACCGTCTTGTAAACCATTAATACTTGTTTGGAAAAAAAACCTAGCAGCCTTAGCAGAATTATTGGGGATATTGAAAATTGTTTTTCTGGAAAAACAGAAGATCACAATATACTTGGAGGCAGTAGTGGTACCCCTCCTGATCATAGAGGTGGCAGCAATTCTAGGTAATGTATATTGCAGTCAAATGATAAAATTGGAAAGTATCTTGCCAGATTTTAGTGGTTTACAAAGCTTTGATATGTTTAGCTTTGGGACTTCTCTCTGTTGGGTTAGATATAGTGAGTCATTGGTTAGCTGATTAATTCGAAAATAGCTACAGATGCAAAGAGTATAATAAAGTTCTGTAGAAGTACCACAGAATTGATGAATCATTAGGAGGTAGCTGAATATATGATCTGAAATTACAATTGTCAATTATGACTATCCCTAAATTTAATCATGGTGTTATACGATTACATATTGTCTCCCCATGATAATCTCATAACAGATAGGCCTACAGAATATATGGAGCCCTTTCTGGCTGAGTAAGGGATCTTTGAGTTGAATATGAATATTCAGCTGGTAATTTTCAAACAAAGGTCATTATCCAATATTCGCCTCAAACTCCGTCATTCTGACCAACAATTGTGAACGAAAAGAAGTAAATATATTTTGTCTGATCGGCTGGGGTTGTTGTTTATCGTATAGCTAACATCAAGCGTTATAAGATGAAGCAGATATGTAACTGATCGTGCAATAACTGGCCTACTTATTCTTGTTTGAACTCTCTGGGATACTGTTTGAGATAAGAGTTGAACCCTGCAGTTTGAGTTGAACCTCAGATTAAAACCAATTCAGACCGATCTCCGTTCATTCCCTCATGATCTGATCCACATCATTGTCAACAGTCATTATATGGTAGGAGTTCAAACTGACTAACCGCAATACTTTGACCTAATAACAGAACAATCAAAATATCTCCTACTTTAGAAGTCATTCCTACAATCCTCAGAGCAGTCTAATATATGCTGTGCATCATTTAGATTGAGAGAATAGTGTTGATTATAGCTCACAACCCGAAGAGGTCCTACTCAAGGACAAAGATTGATATCACATATTGTTCCAACTCTCATGGCAGCTGTTTCAAACATTTCCAAACCTCATGGTACCTGGATAGTTCATTCTCTTTGTATATATACTGTCGAATACACCCTTGATTCTGAGTCTTCTCCATTCTCTCTACCTATTCCATCTTCTTTACATTGACCACTCTCAATATCAGATTTACACTTTGATTAAATAACTCTATTCTGGACCCTCTATATCTATCCAGCCCAGCCCTACTATACCCAACATACTCAGCACCTTATATACAGTATACTATATTGCAATACCACCCAAGAACATCCCATCTACAATTGCAAAAATCAAGGTTATTAAAGATACTGTCCACCTAGATGGTTTTACAAATCAGTTTATGGCCAAGCTCATTGGAGGCTTCATTCGGATGATTTATGGCCACAAGAATCATAGTACATTTGGCCTGATGAATGATATCTCTTTTTCAATCTAGTTACTAGGCAATACTTGCCACAGTATCAGGAGATCTGAAAGCATTGGATATTGATCCAAACAAGGTACAGAAAGTGGTGGAACAGATTCCAGGTATTTCTCCAAGACAATTTCAATGAAATACAGATGTAGATGAACCAATATCCCAATGGGAACCCACTTTTATCTATCAATACCTACTAAGGTAACTCTGATAATTCTGATAACTGGGACAAAAACTCCCAGTATTGCATAGACCATTACAGGGAAGATTTCTGGTATTTCTGAATATACAAACTACAGCCTCCTGCCAATCAATGTATAGTCCCAACCACCATCATTGGTACTACCCTTTAGAAGAAGATACAACGTCATAATATATCTATCTAAGCTGTCACTACTGGCTTGCCAGATACGAATACTTTCAGAGTCTGTACTTTTGATTATGAAGGTATAACAGTGGGAACAATATTTGTGTCAACTATATCTCGAATGAATTATTGTTGATCAGAGACTTTTTAATACTGCAAAGACTGTATACCATATTCTGAGTCACCTTTATCCCACCATAGATGTATATTGTACTCTTTGGTATCACGTCAAGCCAGGTGAAATCTCCATGTCATAATGCGATGCAATCTGACTCAAATGCGATAATCTTATGGTCACCTTCATTTATTTCACAGCTTGCAATTGTCTCATCATTATCACTATTCGGAAGGCAATGGCAATTGTATCTCTGATCAAAGCATAGGCTATCCCACTACTCCTAGTATCTTTTCTGGGTATACCTGGTACATCCTTTTTGGTCCAGAGTACAACACCCACTCCCAGGTTTATTGCAATAAATGATTCCGCAATAATACAATGTGATATACCACCATTGATACATTTGATTCACCAATATGTATCTCTCTCTTCACAAGTCATATTGACTGGACATGGAGCTACAATATTTGAACCTAAATCACCAGATACAGAATCTTCCAGATGACTACTGTGTGGATATGTGTAGCCTGCGATTGAGTCATTGGCCTTGGTGATATAGTATATGGCTGATGTGGAGTCATCACAATTGATGGCATGAAATATGCATAAGACATCACTAATATTTGAGCAGACATTACCACGGATAGGGGAGACATTACGAGTTACATATAAGGTATTGCATAACATTGAGGATTTTACAGTATCTAGAGATATTGAGGGGTTGTCAGTATCAGTGTAAGTAGAAGAGCTGATGGTGTCAGTGGCAACTGATATGCAGCAAAATGTCAATATCAGTATGAGTATCTTGCAGCTCTATGCACACTTTTGTACCCACCATTCATGGATAAGTCATTTCAGTCACAACATATAGTATGTTTAACTGAGGGTAGCTGCAAATCACTAGCATACTAAGATACATGTTAGCTTAATATTTGACGGCTACTGATGCATTACATGAGTTTGTATCTTTTCATATATTCTGTGAATTTGATACAGTTATTATTTTATGGTAGAGAGTTGTTTATAATTTAGTTTGGATTGTAGTGACATTATTGGGTCTGGATTTTGAGTGCGATTGAACTATAGATGGTCGATACTATATTGACTGATTCAGTATATCAGGTATTATTGGTTTAATTGACTGACATGATAAGGAATTGTAATGAGTTGAGTTTGGATTTTCTTATATTTGGATTAGATATTTTGAATTGTCTTTAGACTGGTTAGAATTGTATTAGCAGGTTTTGGAGTGGCTCTATTTTTACTCGGTCACAGACACTACAATACAACCTTTCCATAACAAGTCAACATAATATCAGGTAAATCTGTCACCTTTTGAGACCAACTTTCAGCTGCAATGTACTGTAATATGTTAGTTCTTTTCTAAACTTTATTGCTGTTTTCTACACTGTAAACTCAAAATCTCCACTCCATCCACTATATCGGTACTTCTTTGACAGTACATCGGGAAACAATCCCTGCACCTGGGCATATTAGTTACACTCTGATATTGGCAGTACGCCAGAAGCACCTGAAATATCAGTTTGCAGGGTAACATGTAAGTCCGCAAGGACACAATGTGAGGCACTGCAAAAACAACTCCTGGCACTAGGTATTCACACAGTCGCATATTACTGTACACAGCATCTTGAGACGTCTAATATACTGTGTTCTTCATCTGACCAGTGCAATTGCATGTTACTTGGTACTTGGCGGCAACACTTCTATGGGTATTGTAATGACGATGCTATGTACAGCATATTACACCATAAGGTTGTTTTCCATGGAGAACAACTTTGCTTGCGTCCATGTCTTAGCTGGATGCAAGCAACCTGAAGGTCTGCCTATCGGTGGTCGGTGCTGAGGAAATTGTAATGATGATTCTATGCAGGGCATATTATACCATAAGGTTGTTTTCCATGCAGAACCATTTTGCTTGTGTTCATGTCTTGGCTGGATGCAAGCAACTTGAAGATCTGCCTATCGGTGGTCAGTGCTGAGGAAATTGTAATGATGATTCTATGCAGGGCATATTACACCATAAGGTTGTTTTCCATGCAGAATCACTTTGCTTCCGTTCATGTCTTGGCTGGATACAAGCAACCTGAAGGTCTGCCTATCGGTAGTCAGTGTTCAGGGCATTGTAATGATGATATTATGCACGGCATATTACACGATAATGTCATTTTCTATGGAAAACTACTTTGCTTGCGTCCATGTCTTGGCTGGACGCAATCAACCTGAAGGTGCCTATCGGTGCTTGGTTTGAAGGTCTGCCTATTCCAAAGTAATATTTATTAAGTCTATTTACAGTTCTAAACTCCATTTATACCCTCTTCACCGCTGTATTCAACTCGTCCTCCAGTATATAATAAATATCGTTCCAGGTCACAATATCTACATGACTATTGACTATCCATCCTTTATTCTCTGACTTTGACGAAATGGGCTCCTCTGGAATTTAGTGAGCTGCGCCCACAATATTTACTGCACTTATAACTGCGTATATACTTTCGGAAGATGGTTTCACTATCCTGACCAGCTGCGACGCACTTTCCAGCATTCCATCGTTGGCAGGCTTCATCACTGTAATGTATGAGAGCCAAATAGTATACGTGCCATGCGAATGGATAACTCGCATCTTGAATAGTTGAAGCATACGGTATGATACACGTCCCTGCAGTGCCTTGTGAGACTCCTTACATTGTACAGTTTGAACCCATACCCAGTCATGGCAGGCATCTCCAGAATACCATAGTTTATCTCCAGTATATCTGAGCTTCTGAATAATGTGCTCATTATGCATGTTGCATGATTCTGTCTCCAATCCATGGTAAATTGCGGTAGCACTGCTTAAGAGATCATCCGAATCGATATCAACCTGCTTGGAGTGTAAGAAACAACGCATAGCATCGTACAGACCATTTCGGAGGACGTCGTCACTGATTGTTTTCAAGAGGCCTTGAAAGTACTTGACTTTCTCTTTTTCTTTGTGCTGCTGTGGAGATATGAACCTCAGTGAACGATATCTATTGGTAGTGGTTGCTTCCGCCGTCACATCCAATGTCACTTCCATTTTCTGTGGAGCAGCTCATTTACAGTTCCATGCATCGCGATTGACCTTTCTGACAGCCAATCTATCACTCTGAAGGTAGTAGTTGATTATCTGAGTATAGTAATCACCTGTCTTGTTGGAGGCATTAAACCCATCCTTAATCTACTTCCGGTGAGAACTTTCTCCGATCTCCATAGACCACTGTTCAAGCTAACCGTACTGTTGTATAAGTTCTCGGAAGTGCTGCATGAGATGTATCTTGGGTAAGTTGAAATCGCAATCCTCTTCAATGTATTCGGCCATTTCTGTATCGATAATACCTTTCCAGGCGTCATGAATGCGCTGTCGAAAGGATGCTGTTTTCTTCTTGTTTTGCTCGGAATTTAACTCGGTATCCCGCTCAGCACGCAATTCTGTACGTCTCTCTTTGGCCGGCCAGTCATTTCCCCGCACAGAATTGTTGAAACACATCCTTCGGATCCTAAAAGTGAAGTAGAGCATTGTCCATGAGGTCTAGCATTTCATCATCGTGAGAGTCATACTGGCAGTAGAAATAGAACTCAATAAGGGAGCGAGAGCACTCAACTGCACAGTCAAAAACAATGCGCTGGGAGGGGCTTGGGTCTCACAGCGTATTGCATACGACACCCACAAGGAATCGTGTCATCGTCTTGATTTCTCCTCCATTCCAATGCAAAACCTCCTCACATGTATATCTTGTCTTCGTCATATCTAGGTACGCAGACACTGAGAGTCAAATATCATTGAACTTGTCAAGCTGCTTATGCTGCTTGAGAAATTCGTGAAGCCATATCAGCAGGTGCTTCAACATCCAAATTTGCCTCATGTGGAGGGGGTCAGGCTTCGGAAGATCGCTTGTGATGCAATCAAGATACCATAAGATGTTGAAGCCTGGATTGATATCGTGGTATTTGAGATCAGTGATGCTCAGGAGTATATTTGAATCTGAGAGCATACGATAGATATTATGATCCCGGATATTGTGTCGCTCATGTCTGCAAGGTAAATTCCGCATTTCCTGCATGGGTCATTCGCACCAGTAGCATACACCATTCTTGATGTTGTGAAGGTCACAGTACGCGGGATAATCGACAATCCATGCAGCCAGTGTCGAATATCAATGCCTGAAGTTGACATCGGCACAGCAGGTATAGCAGATGCGGATCTCAGAGTCGGAATTGAGTAGGCATTGCAACATGTGCTGCATCACGTTCTGAGTGACCATTCGGTTATCCTCCCTCTGAGTATTTCTTCTTTTGAGGGGGACATTGCGCATCTTGATCGGAATGGGCAAAAGGGCGACCAACAATACGCTGTGCATTGTGTACTTCATCCGGGCGGCCGCAGATACATGGTCGATCGTCATATATATCGGCCATGTGTTCTTGTCGCTAGAGAAGTTCGTAAGGTGGGTGCCATCAGACATGAATATCATTGGCAGCAATGTGTCACCGACCCGTAGTGTTGTCTACACAATGGTAAGCACTGGCATTGAAAAGAGTATACTAAGAAGGAAGCTTACCTACTTGTCCCACCACCAGTCTCCCGGATACATCTCATTCTAAATACAGTGCTCAGCATTATTGAAGCATCGTTTTGAAGTGTATGTAAGATGTTTCTTGTATGCTGTCTACCGGAGTAGCCATTTTGCACACTCTATAAGGTCACAGTGTCAAATCTCAATGGCATCTGGATGCTGCGCATTTTATGCCATGTGCAACATAGATTTCTTCAAGGAGTCATGGCCAAGTCCATCCTCCGTCGCATTGATTTTGTGTTGAAGATTGTAATTTTATTTCACAGAATCTCGTACACACTCTTTAAGGCTGCAGTTGCGCTTCAGGAAGTCGTTGATGATGTTGGCGGAAAGATCTTTTGAGGTAATCAGCTCGACAAAATTGTACTCCTCCTCACTCTCGAACGGATAGAAGGGGTTGTGTAAGCACTGCTCAAAATTGTGATTACCATTGTACTCATCGTCGGTCAGAATATAAGTGACAGGGGCTCCCATTTCGGGATATGAGAAGCTTTTTGTATTTAAGTCAAATTCGGATGGTTCTGGAGAAGGTGATATGTACAACGGAGGAAACGCGTCAGGATCGTCAACGTGATCATGATATGCATGGAAACCACTTTGCGAATCATCGACACAACGCTGAGAGTTTGTTCGAACGCATTCAGGGGGCTCAGTGGAGTCTGACTTCACCTCAAGAAGTTGGGAGTCATATCGAGAATGGTTGCTGTCGATGTGTTTGAAGAGCCACAGATCAGACATGTAAGGTATCAAGCAAACATGGCAGAAATGATTCGGAGTTGGTATGAGAGGCATGGTGCCTGTTGTGTAGACAATACTGAGGGCTGTATTTGCAGTTGGCAGAATGTTATGAGTATTGCCAAGCAGGTAATTGAGCCGCATGGCATACAAAACTCACAGAGCCGTATACAAAATGCTAAGACCCTGGAATATCCTGCAGACAGAGTTTGTCACGATGTAGCCATGCCTAGAGCCTAGTTTGACCCTAATTGCTAGGCAAATATAAGGAACAATCCATGGACATGCCTGTTTGCTTGCTTGTTTGATGTTTGATCGGGTGGATGAAAACATGTGATATCACTTTTGTGTGCCACAATACGAGTTCTGAGTTCATGACACCACCGCACAGAGTCAATTCGTGGTAACTGGAAAGGCCAATAAAATGCCAGAGATGTCGGTGACACTTCTCGAACTTTATATGGTAGGTTCCAACTGTTTGTAACACTACACTGCATCATTATATTGGAACTAGATGTCATTGCTTTATGATAGGCACCCAAACTGACTGACTTCGATGCTTTGACCTAACATTCGTATGATATCTGTATCTCACTCTCAAGAAGTGGTTCAACCAATTCTCAGAGTCATATAAAACATGAGGTGTATCTTTCAGGCCGGAAGGGAAGTTCCGATGATGGCTCACACCCAGGAAAGCCCCTTTTCAAGTATGTTGTTTGATATCACTAATGGTGTCAATTGTTCTGCCACTCCACACAATTCCAAGCACCTTGATAGCCCATTGTGCACTGTATATATACTGCCGTACACTCCCTCCATTTCAATTCTTCTCCATCATATCTATCTACTCTATCTTTACCTATTTACCACTCTCATCGTCATTTTTAGACACATTAACCCTAACCCTGACCGACCCCTCATACAGCTCAGAACTTTGCAATACCACCCAAAAAGATCCCATCCACCCCATCCAAAACCGATACAATTAAGGACACTGTCCACCTCGATGGTTTCACGAAATAGTTCATAGCCAAGTATATTCTGAGCCTTTTTCAGATGTATGCCATTCACGGTGTCAAGGATGATGGCACGATTGACTTGATGTATGTTATCCTTTTTTTGGACCCAGTCACTACAAGGCACTTTGCACAGTTACAGGGGATGTGAAAGCATCGAGTATCGACTCAACCACGGTACATGAAATGGTGGAGTAGATTCCAGGCATTTCTCTGAGACTGTTTCGATAAAACTCAGGTGCAGATATACAGATATCACGAAGAAAACCTACCTTTACCTATCCACACCGATATCAACCCTGACTCTGACAACTCCGACACCTGCGACAACTCCAAACATGGCAGAGACAACGTCAAGAAAGACACCTGGTATCCCAGTATACCGAAGCTGCAGCCAACCTCCCACAAACGTGCAATGCCACCAACCGTCATTGCCTCTGCCCTCCAGAACAAACGAAAACTCGATGAAATCTCTACCGATACCGTCCCTACTGAGCCAGCACATATATTCCCCTTCAGGGTTTGTATTTTTGACCCTGAAAGCTATGGCCATGAAAGCTACGACCATTGGGACGACATCTTCGTTCACCACAGCTCCAATAAATGGTATCCTTCACGAGTCAAGAAGCTCACCGCAAAGGCTATATACCATGCTGTAAGTCGCCTATATCCTGTCAGAGATGTCTGTTGTATTCTTGAATGTTTAGTCATATCCAGTGAAACCTCCCTGCAGCCATAGCATGTAGCTCGACTCAATAGCAATGACTGAGTGGCCACCTTCTTTTCCGTTACAGCTTACAACCCTCTCATCGTTGTTGCGATTCTGAAGGCAATAGTAGTTTCACCTCCAAGGATTGCAAGAGCTACTCCACCACCACCACCACCACCACCACCACCACCACCACCACCACCACCACCACCACCACCACCACCACCACGATCATGTCCGCCAGGAACACCTGGTGCTTCCGAACCGGCTGAGAGTCCAACGCCTGCTCCCAGATTCGTTGCAATAAACGACTCGGCAATGACACAACCGGAGGTGAATGCTACTCACCATGTCGAGTGTGCCTCTCTCCAAAATGTATCATACTCTGTACTGGAGGAGTCAATGTGTACCAGAGTTGCATGAATGGTGGAGACAGTACAAATTGTTGAGGCGACATCGTGAGCGGTGGTGGGGGAGTTATAGTAACAGCGGGAGACGAGGTTGCAAATAGCACAGATTCTGGTGGGGTAGGAGACAATATATGACGTTTCGTCGGTATCGGTGGGTATTGATGAGTCGTCGGAGTCGGTGGCAATTGGTACGCACCAAGATGTTAATGCCGGTGTGAGCTTCACACAGCTTGAGGCCTTGTGTTTGACTCCACCTTGAGATCAGCAATTTGAGTGATGGTTTGCGGTACGTCCAACAGTACTGCAAATGACTAGCATACTTACAAACGTGTTAGGTTTACATTTGTAGGCTGGGTTAGATTGATTCTTTTCATTTCCTCTTTGGGTCGGATGGAGTCGTTTTTGCATTTTACAGAGTTGTCCTTCGTTTGGTTTGAGTTTTCTTGGCATTAATTGTATTTGATTGACTAATCGTATGCGACATCTTGGTGACAAACTAATTCTAAATCATGTGAAACTGCCCCTTTATGAGAAAACCTTTCGGGTGCAATGCTCAGCAACATGTCAGTCCTTTTCCACACTGCATTACCCTTCATCTATATCGCAACTGCACTCATTCTGTGCTTTTCTGACATTCCTGCCTTGCTGACATTCTTTCATTCTGAAAATGACCCTCACAATAAAGCTACTGAACAAGGCCACTCCTGCAGTTGTCTTCCCAAAATCACGTACAGCTAACGGTCATAAAAGGAAACTCACTTTGCAGTCTGACAAGCAGAAGCGAAAGCGGATGAAGGCTACAGTATCACATAATATAGGTTCGATTACTCAGGTCTCCTCAGCATCTACACCCATTGTATCCGCACCAATTCCACCCCTGACACCGTCTCTGCCCCCATCGAATCAAGCCACCAATTCGATATCGCCAGTATCCAGTGTCATTTCCAACATCGCTATTTGTTCAGCAACGAACCTTAGTCACCTCCGGAGTCTACACCCATCATCATTGGCTTCACAACTCATCCCATCGACTCCGCCAAGGAGACTGTCATCGGTCAGTAGTAAACAATATGGGAGTCAAAGTGTCCTTGCACCAGGTGACCGTCGAATTACTGTTGTACTGAAAACAATGTGTCGCTTGATGGAGAAGTAACTGTTGAGCGAGACACCATTTCCATCTGAAGCTGAGTTTCTGCTGGTAGCTTATGCAATTCTGAGAGTGATAGATAGTGACTAACATATCCAACACAAAGTGTGTAGAGCATTCCTGGCCGAAGGCATGTAGGCTGGAAGGAGTCAATATTAGCTTCCAGAAATGTCAGAAGGAGTATCTGAAGATAGTTAGGTATCTCCCAGAATTGCATTCGCACTGGCTAACGTATATCAGATGAAAAACAGTTGCAATGCAGTCTGATTGTACATGATCAAGAAGGCCCATGAGTGTGTAGGGAGACTATACAACTTGTACCGTTTCGAAGATGATGAGCACCACATACACATGGATTGAATTCTTTCAGATTTTACATTTATTGTACGCTAATGTGATCGTACGATCGAACCTGATGTGAGTGCTGTCTGCAACTTGTAGCGTCGCTAACACCACTAGGAATGAGCTAGCTACTTTCTTGCTGAGGAGATTCTACAATTTCTATATATATATTTCTTCCAACGAATTTGCAAACGCGGCAGGTATTCAGAGGGCCTCCATGAATGGATTCGGGAACAGATACCTCCGGCACTGATTGTGTTAACATGTATGGCATTACATCACGCACTGACAGAGTGACAAAGAAATGTAGGTTTTGTTGCAATGAAGGTTCAAATAGAAGACCTTGAAATCCGGGCAACAGGCCCGAGTAGGAGTACTACTTCAATCGACATAATGACGGTGTTAAGTATAGCCTTCACCATGCATGCAATCCATCTAATATTTATTTTGCAGAGACTTACACTGATCTCATGAATATATGGAACAATCTCCCATCTCCATTGAGGCAGAAGGTAATCAAGTCCATAAGGGCAGCTCTCAACAACCTCATTGTACATGAGAAAGGAGCTAATAATATGCCATCCATGGTCAAGCCTCGTCGAGTGGTATTGAACAAGACCGTGATAGATGTCCTGATGATGGAGCCAGACATTGAGACTCAGATTATCGCTACAATCTGCATCTCTGTTGCTAAAGATTTGTCTTTCGATGCTGAGGATGGGATTGACAATGGTGACAATGATGGCGATAATGATCGCGACAATGAGGATCATGACATTCACACTGCCAGGAGTCGTGCTCAGCGACATCGTAGTCTCCAGCTGGATGATAATGAGGTCGAGAATGAGGAGGATGAGTATGATGATAATGTCGAAAATGAGGAGGATGAGGATGAGGATAAGGATGAGGATGTAGAGTTGGAGTCGGTAGATAACTGCGATGGAGAGAATAGTTTAGAGGATCTGCTTCAAGCTGGCTGCGACGTGTAGCATGGCATTTGGAACAAGGAGAGAGTAGTTTAGAGGATGAACTTCATTCTGGCTGCGACGTATAGCATGGTATTTGGCACGAGGAGTGAGTAGTTTAGAGGATGTAATTCATACTGGCTGCGATGTTTAGAACGGAAAACTGTATATATTAGAGCTTAATATCAAACATCGGTAACAGAAATGTCACAGCACTGTATCCGTCGCCCAAGATGTGAATGCAATTCAGGATATCGTATAAACGTCGCATGCCGTGAACATTGCGTTATGTTATCGTGTACATTGTACTCATCCGTTTCATGGGTAGTGATATTGATCAAAAGGTGAGCACACTGCATGGCTGCATCAGTAAGAGTGATGTGTAGTGTATAGATGCGATTTTAAGGAATGCTGCGTCAGGAGGTGTACGTGCAATGCCAGGGGTTGTGTATATACACATGTAGTGTCACTTCACGATGAGACTCAAAAGGTTTCGTCAGAAGCGTCTGATGTGCGCTAAACGTTCCGGCATCCGGAGTGTGACTTGGTTTTTTCCCGATGTATATCTGCACTGTGTTTGCTCTCATCTATCGTTTTCACTTCATATCTTTTCAGACGTTTCAGACATTTCTACCTTTTCTGCTTTCTTACAAATGATTTGAACAACAAGCTCACTATAGGAGACAGCATTATCAATTCTAAAGGGTACAGCACCCACTCCTATAGATTTATCTCCAATAACCTTTGATGAAAACAGTACCAAGACGAAATACATTTTGTATGCTGACAAACAGAAGTCAAAGTAGACCAAGGCTACATCTTCATACTTCATACTTTGCTAGATCAATTCCTCAGATCACATCAGTATCTGCCTGTATTGTATCTGTATCCAATATAGCTTTGCTGCAGCTTCTGATTTCTCAGAATCAACAATCAAATGAGAATCTGACACAAATCAGTATGATTAACACCAGTATTAATCCCGCGACAAATCTGAATTATTTCCTGAGTTTGCACCTATCATCAGCTGATCTACGACTGATATAGTCACCACTATCTTTGAAGGTATTATGAATACCAAACATACCATCAGGTATATCATATAATGCAACATGTTATTGCAGTCGAAGGGTCTATGTACCAGGTGACCTTCTAGTCAAATCTGTAATTGAAATCATATGTCACATGATTGAAAAGAAAATGCTTAGTAAGAAACCATTTGGAATAGAATCTGAGTTTATTCTTGCACCATATATAATTCCAAGAGTGGTAGATACCAACTAACACATCATAGTTTTTACCAAGACTGTGAAGCATTGTTTGCCAATTGAATTCAGGTACAAAGGACTCCAGCAATGTTAGAAGCAAAGCTTTAGAATAGTTAAACACATATCAACATTATATTCTTGTTGACTAATCACTTATATATCAGATCAAAAACAATTACAAGGCAGTTTTGTCGCACATAATTATAAACACCCATGTATATATAGAGAGGTTCATATACTTGCGCATTTTTGGACAGGCTAATGAGTGTCTTATATACAGTCACTAACTACTTAGTGTTAGTGTTGGCAATGGACCGGGTCGGTTCGGGATGTATCGAACAAAACAGGGATTTGGTTCGGATTTGATCCAGAATTTATCAGATTTAGCCAGTTTGTCACAAACCAATTTGTGAACCATTGAATTTCGAACGACAATAAGTAAGCGAGTTATTGTCCGATTGCCTGGTTTGGTAGCGCGTTCAAAAGAGCTCGATCCCAGCTACAATTTGTGTTCATGTTTGCGCAATTCGGACAAGACTTCGTTTACTTATTTTTGTTCGACATTGTCGGCGGAAATGGTGAGATTGAAGGCTAATACCTTGGCAAGGATCCTTTTCGCTTGAACTGAACCGATTTGCCAATATTACCAATCTCAGGCAGTCCGTTGCCAATACTACTTAGTGTTTGTTTATTTACTGTGTTCCAGTGTAACTGTACAAAATAGTTTCAGGTAAGTCATACCCGGTGCTTTTAATATCGCTCAAATCATATGTACACTTCCTAGCGGTATCTCCAAGTGATACTGCCTCGGTAATGAATAGTTCATCAATTGGCATAGATATAATACAACAGTGTATATATCTGATGTATATAGGGTCACACAACATCAAGATGAAAAAGATACCATCTGAACCGATTGAAGCATTCAAAACCCATGAACATCCTGGGAGTGATAAGGTTATTTTCCCGATATTTAGTACTGCAGCAGCTATGTTTCTCCACACACTTTCTGCCCCTTTTGCTCCTCTCCCCTTTTCTGCCTTTTCACAAATGATCTAATCAAGAAGGTTGCTACTGGAGACAGTATTCTCAATGCCAAAAACAATTCTGGCCACTCATATTGGTGCTAAAGTATATATCCAATCCATCCTAATATAAATCTCAAGTTGTATGGTTGACAATATCGCAATGTGTTAAAAATACTATAAGCAGTTAACTTCAACCTTTCAAGTTATTAGTACAACCTTTCACATAGACAGGAGTGAATGAGTGTCTGAGTATGTGGTTGATATCAAACGATCATTAGATATCTTCCTTCATCAAACCAAGCATTACAAATGACATTAAACTCAATGTTTCACATCCTACCATTCTCCAAAGACGTAACAAATCTACAGGATATAAATATTGATAGATATATATTGTTGTGATGACTCTATAAGTGGTCTTACTAGTTGGAAGACATTCTAATGTGAATATAAACACAAAATATCACTCATATGGATATATTATCATGTAAGACTTGGCAGCAATCTGCAGGATTGCTTTGTCACCTTGAAGTAATACAACATAGACCTTTTACTAAATATGTTACTATACCATATTCCAAAATCAAAATATCATACGAGGTTCCTCTAGGTACTGTACCCATCAATTAATAATAGTACTGCCAACACTGAAAGCTGCAATTCCAGTCAGTAGGGTCTACTACACAGGTGATATACTCACTGATACATACAAATGCCAATGAAAATCACTTCACTGACTAATACTTGCTACGAAAAATCAAGCTGGCAAATTGTTGATACCACTTTGACCTGCCTGCATCAGTAGTCCTCACCTATAAATACTCTGAAGACTTCTGCCCATGAATTGGGATGCTATTTGGGACTCACTCTTTTATCTTGGACGTGTTGACAGCGTATACAGTTGCTGCAAACATCTCATTCATAGTTGGTATTTGGTCTGTTGATATATAGAGGTTGAAGCCTTTTCATTTGAGGCTGCGACCGGTAATGATAATCGATGGAGATATGTAGAGTATGTTCCCCCTATTTCGTTTTAAGGACTGAAATATCTTAAGTTGTCAGCGCAACTATCAATAACTCATATACACTCAGCCATATCGATTCATACCCATCAACCTATTGATTGGCAGCTCGAAAACAGCCATCCATCTATCGATCCTATAGTTCTGAATAAACATGTCATTCCACAATAGATCATCAGGTATACACTTTCATCTACTTTTATAATAGTATTAATAGCATCAAAAGTCACCATTGCCATCAACTAAGACATGAAATGTTTCAATGTTGATTTGCAAGTTCTTTAGCAAGCATTTCAACTGTGATACATAGAGGACCAAACATATGTAGAACCAACATCCCCAAGAGCATGATGCAATGATGAGTGCGGCTTTTAGGTATGTCTCAAAATCACATCTGAGTATGTCTATGAATGATAAAAGGTGGAAGGTAAATGTGCACAGTTGCGTGAAAAAAGAAATTAATCGAATTCCATCCTTTCTTTTGAAACAATAATTCCCTGACTGATTCACTCAATTACCTACAATCACTATCACCAGAGTATATATCATGGGTAGAACTCTTATCAGTAACAAATAAATTCCGAAATGATGGTCTGCTCCTAGAATACATTCACATCAGGATCTAAGGCAACTGTACACATGGTCATGCCATTCCTTGATATCAGTTTTTGGATGGTACTGAGTTTCGCCTTGCAGAGATATAAAATATGTATGATGCGATATCGGGTCTGATTGATGATTTGTTTCAGGGAGCCGTGGAGCTCCAACAGTTGGTCAAAAATCTCTAATGTAGACACAAATACTCCATCAGATGATCGACTAAATATCTGATAGCCTTGACCAATCATCAAGAATGAAGCATATGACAACCTTAATATCAAATAGATACTACTCTAAGCTGATTGAGTGTAACTCCCAGTATATTGTAATGGCATTACCGGGTACACTTGTCCTTGCCAGTGCACTTGGCTCATAGGTGCACTTGGACTTATAAGTAAGTTGGGTATACAATTGCACTTGGCAGCCACGGTTGAATCAGCACCCTTTATAGATAGTCACTCTGCAAAATACTTTTGCACGGTAGTGTTTTTCTTACTTAATTATATTACCTTACAATTGATATCTGTATTACTTATTCCTGTTTGCAATCGTATCTATACGAATCCATCCCTACCAAGATGTACATCCATACATTTCAGTGGCTTTTCAGTCACCAGATATATTTGCTCATGGTATTTCATGATTACACATTTTCGACACATCAGATTTACACCGGGAACTATCACCTGATTGTTGATACAAAATAAGTAATGAACCTAATGGGTTGACTGATGGTGGTAGGGATGATTCTGATATGATTCAAATGTCAATCAATCTCAAATAAACATGTCACCTGCCACGATGGGCACTCTTGAGAACTCGAGAAATGTCACCATTAACGATTTACACTGAGTGTCATCATAAGATTTATTATTTAGAAGATGTATACGCTTCAATCTAGTCAATTGACTGTTACAGAGCCAATTCTAGGACAAATTGGAGGTCAATGAATTCCAAGAACTGTATCACCCACCATAATCATTATACATTGCCTCACATATTCTCATGACATATAAGTATCGAACCTGGATGAGTACACCGATATTAAGTTAATTGATGATGGTAGTGATGAATCAAAGATGTTTCGGATCTTAATTGACTCTGAAGAAATTCATCACCGACCATGATGGTCAACACTGAGAAGATCTTGAAAACAGATTCAATGATATGAAATGACATAGGCATGAATGATTGAGTGATAGATATTCTGTGAATTGAAGTTGATTGACATTAGCAGAGCGAATTTGGATTCGATTCAGAGATCAATCGACTCGGACATACTCGTGATTGCCCGAATGACCACATCCCTGAAAACACCTTGAAACACATTCAATGAGATCAACCATATACGTATGAATCATCGATGGAAACCTATTCAACACATTGAAGTACTAGCGAAGCCTTTATCGATACCCCTTAACGTGTTGATAAAATAGAGTCAGTTTCAAGACGATTCAGAAATTTCGGAACAGGTTAGAAGAGATTAATCATATTCGTAGAAACAATCAATGCCAACATCTTGAACAGCTCAAAGTGCTGGTGAAGCAATCATCAACGATACCCTTATACACATCATTTCATCAGTACTACAATAGTTACCTGTGAACACGTTGGTGCATTGACAATTGAGTCTGGCGAAAGGATACTGACCATAAATGGATATCATTAGGGGCCCTTGACGATTACCTTCCTATGTGCTGAATTGAAACTCTGAAGCCAACCAATGATGTGTTAGCATTCACGAACAAAACTGCAAACTCACTTACAGAGGGTCATCATTGCACAGAAGTGTACTTACTGTGAATGATTACTTGATCACAGAAATGTACTTACCGTGAAGACTTCTGATGGGCTGAGTTCAAGACTCTGATAGTAGAGCTGTGATCGCAAATTATGAAACAGCTCTGAATGGGAAATGTAACTCCTGAATATTCTAACATGTCAAGCAGATCAAAGGCGATACTTCATTGTGAGATTCTACGAGATGTATAAGCAAGTACGAAATGTGAACATAATCACACATCAAGTCATCGTATCACTATATGAAAATGAATGCACATTACAGTCATCATATGGCCGAGTGGGATTGTATACACATCGAGTTATTGTATGTCCCAGTGGGAATGTATGCACATTAATGTTGTATTCCCTAGTGGGAATGGACGCATCCTCTCCTCCATATTCAAGATCAGAATTTGGCAAATAGATATCCTTTTATGTATAGGAGAATAAACGTCATTTACATTGTCAACAATTACACTCAGATGAGATAGGTATGCGATTTGCAGAATGTACCTCAACGTGCCGTAATATGATACCCTTCGATTGACGAACCGCATGCGCTACTTTATATCTTGCTTAGGTAAGAGATCTGGAGATTGACCTTTAGCCCTCTGAATACCAAGTGTGAGTGCCAACAGCAGACACCTAGGTGATATTAGAACCTCTACACTTATCTGACAAGCTTCGGCTATATGAGGGAATTGAAGTAAGTAAGTTTCCTGATAGCTGCTCGTGGTCACCACATTCGAGAATCTCTTAGCTAGTGACATGATTCTCGTCGCATTCACCATATGTATTGGCAATTGCTCAACGTTGCTCTGAGCTTTCATGGAAGGTATTACCAGTTGTAAATGGAGCGCCTGGAGCTGAATGAGGGAGCAGGAGCAGTGGCGATAGGTGCAGCAGAAGAGTTACACATAGACGGAACTTGAATGACTGCTATCAGCTTGCAGTGTCATGAATGGAGTACCAGATATTTGGGGTTCCCATCAAGGATAACTAATTACTAGAAGGGCTTCAGGATTTCAATCATCACTTCCATCTCAAGATTATGAGCACAAAGCTGAGGAGTACAGATGAGGCTTCGGTGCCTGAAATCGTACCTACAGAAGATAGCAGCCATATAAGATCCCAAACAGGTATCAGCAATTTGGGGAGGAGTTTAGTAAGATTAACGCAGAGAATCTGCTACTGTACCAATCAATTGACCATGCGATCGACTCTGCACACAAGCGGCCATATGGGTGAACCTAATACCTGTCAGAGGTTGAGTCAGAAACTCTTAGGCCTATATCGAGAGAAACCATAATCTGTTGGAGGTTGAGTAAAGAACTCCAACTGTCTACATCAAAATGAATCTGGCCAATAGTGTCATTCAGCGGACATCATCACTGGCAGCAGCACCAATATTATTTTAATGAAGAAGGATTGGAACTTAAAACTCCGAAGTTGACTAATGAGCTCTCGATACAGGTACAATCAAGAATCGGTATCCAATTACATTGATCTTGAAGATACTTGACCATGTTCGCTACAATGAAAAATAGCTGCTATGCGGATAACACTTATTCAGCCACAGGAGAGACGTGGAATGTAGATTTCTTGAATGAATATCGCATTTGTACTCACCCTTGAGTAGGATCACAAGGGTCTTCTTACTGATATGGCAATACATAGTTATGTTATAAGTCTGTACTTCTATAAGAATCACTTGCTCAATAAGAGATTCTGCGAAACGTTCAATTGAATGCAGATATTGAAGCACCAAAGTCCCAATGGCAATCGAAACCATCTTATCATTAAGCACATTGGTAGAAAACAATGAGAATCAATATTGCATTTATTTGTTGACAGAGTACTGAGCTCAACAACAGGGGAATGACTGTTCTGGAATCCCTGATACTACTACCACAAAGAAACCTATACCAGAGGTACTGGAATAATCACCAAATCATACTGCAGATGCCAACTATATCTGGCCTGCTTGGTGTACTTGACTTACAGGTGGAATTTGCCTCGCCTATAACTTCACTATTGAGCACTGGAAGTCACTGAGATCTTATTGGAGTATGACTTCACTATCGAGCACCTGGAAGGTACAAACAAAACTCCGCTGATGGCCTGTCTAAAAGGCCTGATGATAAGATATGATATGAGAAGCCTGTCGGATGGCTCTTGGCGACCCTGACAGGTGAATCCTACGATGACCTCCTCTCGCTGTTTAAGGTGGCCCAGGCAACTGATACATTCGCAATTGATATGTCGGATGACCTAGTCGATTACTCCACCGAAAAGAAAATCCAATGGTGTGTCATTGCTCAAGTGCTGACCTACGAGTAGAAAATATATGTACTTGCAGATGATGCCCTCCACAGCTAAGTGACAAGTCTCCTTCATGACAATCCTGAATCCGGTCACTTTGGAGCTCTTAAAACTGCTGAAGTAACCTTTAGGAATTTCAATTGGTCTACGATAGATAGTTACATCATGAAGTACGTTAGCCACTGCCAAGTATGTCACTGAATCAAGATCCAACAGCATGTCCGCTATACAGTCAACATACCACAACCGTCATAAATCTTGGAAGTCATCATCATGGACTTCATCACAGAATTGCCACAATCGACCACCAGTGGATACATGCAGATCCTATTTATCATGAATTGAAATATAGAGATAACCTAACTACCATGCAGAAATGATATCGACTCACTGGAGTCAGCCAAATCAGCAATCATGATATCAAGCTGAGCGAAATGTGAACCGGCTGGAATTCTTAATGGACGTATAAGAAGGCTTCTGGGATGGACCTTCAGAACTAAGAGGGCGAACACATTGAATTACATGGTAACCATGACCTTGTACAAGGGTTGCTAATGAATTAGTTATATCAATAAATGAATATACTCTGCAATTGGTATTGGTCTCTGTAGGCAACAAACAAAGCCATGGCTACAATGGATTGACGTTACCACAGATAGTGGTGACTAACCGTATCAAGCTAGATATTAGACTGTACATCGTATATCTAGTCTCGGGAGGGTATGACATGTGGAAACCCACTGCCTTCATTGATTCAGAAGTCGAAGGTATGGGAATCAGAGAATGCATGCCTTTGTAAGGATGTACGTCCTCGAATAGATAGATATGCGTATAAATGATTGCAAATGGAAATAAGTGATAAGATATCCATTGTACGATATATAGGTAAGATAATCACTAGCGTGCCAAAAGCACTTCGGAAGGTGATTATATATGAAGGGTGCTTATCCGGCCTTGGCAGCCAAGTGTACTTACAAGACCAAGTGCACCTGATACTGCCATCACATCATCCCCCTCTTTATCCGGAGACCTCCTGGGTTGCAGCATATATATATACACATACAGGAAAACAAGATAAGGTGTATACGTCTTCATACATCTGCAAAAGTCCCACAACAAATTTTTGCCATCGTGGCTACCTAACGGCGGATCCGGCACACAGGTAAACTCCACCTCCTGTGGCGATGGTACAATCCATGCTGATGCCATTTATACCAGGCCGAGATCCATAAGAATCGAAGAGAAGAAAGGGAAGAGAAGAGAAGGGAAGGAAACATCCAATTGACCCTAGATCCTCCAAGTCCACATCTGAACCGAAGTCCACCTCTGAATCATAGTCCATCTCTGAATTGTACCGCAGCGATGATGTCAATTATGGCTGTTGCTTCCTTCAGTGCTCCCGATGGAACTCGCCGACTAGTTATTGAGCATTCTCGAGGTTCTCTGCCGGCTCCCAACTCGTACGTAGGTAGTTGTAACCATCCCACTTGACATGGTTGTGAATCTTCCTGTAGCATCGCTTGGAATTGAGAATCCGATCGACCTTCCACTCATCCGTATTGTTGACAATCGTCGCTTGCAGTTCTGAAGGCGGCTGGCCAATAGCAGGCAGCAAGTAATTATCAAGCAGGGAGATGTGAAATACATTGTGAATACGCATTATCTTTGGCAAGTCTAATTTCTTACCATTCTTATTGATGACTTTACTCACCGTGTATGGTCCCATGCATTTGTAATCCAACTTCTTTGAGGCTCTTGCCATCTTGATGTTCCAAGTCGAGAGCCAGACCTTATTCCTGACCTTGAATGTTATTTTTTTGCCGCTGGCGTACTTTGTCTGGCGGGCTTGGTCTTCCAATATGGTCTTCCGGAGCGAGCGGTACATCTCTTCCAGTCTGGCTGTCAACATATCTGCTTGGGTCTCTGATTTTATCTTCGATGGATCTTTCAGAGCCTTGAACTGCAGTGGTGGATTGCAGTGGTAATTGGCCCAAAAGGCAGTGATCCTTGTCGAAGCATGCACGAAGTTGTTGTATTCGACTTCGGTCAACAGTAGGAGCGCCACCCAGTTATCCTGCTCAGAGTTGCAGAAGGCTCGGGGGTACTGCTCTATCGTCTGATTCGGCCGCTCCTTCTGGCCGTCCATGTGTGGATGAAATGCGGTCGACAGTTGGTGATCCATACTCATGTGGCTGTAGACCCTCGTTCAGAATCCGCTCGTGATTTGGGTACACCGATTGTTGATGACTTTGTCAGAGACGCCGCGTTTGCAGATCAAGTGCTCGAAGAAGAGCCTGGCCAGCTCCGGTGAGTCGATATCCTTGCGACAGGGCAGATAGATCGCCATTTTTGTCAGTCGATCAACGATAACTACGATCTTCGTGTATCTGGAAGCGGTCCATTCCGGCAAATCTGTAACGAAGTCCATCATGATGCCTTTCCAGGATCGTGACGCTGGTGGCAGTGGCATATTGATTCCGTGGCGGACATGCTGCAGGGTCTTGATTCGGTGATATACTTCGCAGCCGCTGACGTACTCCCTTATGTACGTGTCTATTGTAGGGGAATAGAAACCCCTAGACACTAGCTCAGCAGTTTTAAGAGCTCCGAAGTGACCGGACTTGGGGTTGTCATGAAAGAGACTTATCACTTTGCCGTGGAGAGTATCATCGGCAGGGACATATATCCACTCCTCGTAGGTCAGAGCTCCAGTGATGACATTCCATTGGTTCTCGTCGGCTTCGCCTTCGGCCATTGGATTATAGACTAGCTTACCCGAGATATCAATCACCAATGGGTTGGTAGTCTGAACCTTCTTAATTGCTGGTTGGAGGTCATCGTAGGGTTGAACAGCAGGTGTAGTGATTGCTAAGTGTCATCTGACAGGCTTGTCATACCCGATCTCATAGTCGGGCCGTCCTGACAGGCTTGCGCAGGGATTTGTTGCGCGTTACAAGTGTTCGATGCTGCAGTCGTATGCCGAGAGAATTTCCGACCACCTAGCTTGTCGCCATGAGAGCACTTTGAGAGTTTGGAAATACTCAAGGTTCTTGTGGTCACACCGCATCAGCACATTGTGACAGGTACCATCCAGATAGTACCACTATTACTTGAAGGTCTCGACGATGTCAAGGAGTTTCCAATCGTACATGTCGTAGTTCTGCTCAGCAGGACAGCATTTCAGAGAGTAGAAATTGACTGGCCAAAGGGTTCCGAAGCCATCATACTGGTTCAGAATGCCTGCGATCGCAAAGTCACTCACATCCATCTGGAGGATAATCAGCTTGGCTTGGTCGAAGTGCTTCAACATCGGTGCTACGGTGAAAGCCTTTTTGATCTTCCGGAAGGTCAGCTCTGCATCTTTTGGCTACTCCTATTTTGGCTTTCCTGTAGCCTTCTTTAGTAGGTTCGATATGGGTGCCGTTACATTGGCATATTTCCGGATGAATCTCCGATAGAAGTTCGTGAAGCCGAGAAGGACTTGGACGTCCCGTACAGACTTCGGAATTGGCCAATCCTCGATCGTTGCAATCTGATCTATTCTCATGCTGATCCCTTCGGCAGAGATGACGAAGCCGAGGAAGCCGATCTTTGAGATACCAAGTTGGCACTTCACTGGCTTGTGATAGCCGCCGCACTCCTTCAGTCGTTGTAGTACCTTCCACACTTACTCGTCGTGCTCCTTCACATTGGTGGAGTAGATCAGGATGTCATCGAGGTAACACATAGCAAAGTCATCAATGTAAGACCGCAGGCAATCGTCAATGTAAGACTGAAAAGTAGCCGGTGTGTTCGTCAGACTGAATGGCATGAGCTTGTACTCAAAATGACCTTATCGGATTCGGAAAGTTGTCTTGTATTAGTCACCTTCCATAATGCGAATAAGGTGATAGGCTCTGGGAAGATCAAGTTTCGTAAAGATCCTGGCGCTGCCAACACTATCAAGCATCTCCGAGATCAATGGAAAGGGATCGTGGTTCTTGATTGTACCATCATTGAGAGCTTGGTAGTCCACACAAAGTCTCAAGCCATCATCCTTCTTCTTTGCAAAATGTATTGGCGCTGCTGCTGGTGATGATGACCACTGGATGAAGCCATTGGCCAGGTTTATCTCGATGTAGGCCTTTAGAGTTCTTAACTCAACCTCCGACAGGTTATAGATACACCCATAGGGCAGCTTGTACCTGGGTACAAGGTCGATCGCATGGTCAATTGACCGGTGCAGTGGCAGCGTCTCTGCCTTGGTCTTACTAAAGACCTGTACGAATTCTTGATATTTGGTGGGGATATGGCCGCCATTATCTGTAGGTACCATTTCAGGTGCCGAAGCTCCATCTGTACTCGTTAGCTTTGTACTCGTAATCCTTGAGATAGAAGAGAAGATTGTGGAATCCAGGAGTCCTTGTCATAACGAGTTATCCTCGGTGGGAACCCCTGCCATCCAGTATTCCCTTCGTGACTTGGCGAGCCGGTAGCAGTCATTCAAGCACTGTCAATGTGTAACACCTTTGCCGCAACTACCGCCGCTACTCCTACTCGCTTGTCCAGCTCAAGACACTCTTTTCACCTTTGGTGATGCCTTCCACCGAAGCTGCCAGCAATTCTGGGCAATCGCCAATGCGTATGGTGAATGCTGCGAGAATCTCATCGTAAGCTAAGAGACTCTCGAATGTGGTGGTCCCTAGCAGATATATGTCAGGAGACTTAATTACTTTACCACCCTGTTCAGATGCCTGAGGAGCATTCGACGACAAATTGACGGTAGCTTTCAGTGTATTTGTATCGCCACTTGGAGTCCGCAGAGATAGAAGTTGACCGGATGTCCAGTCGACCTCAGGGTTCCTAGCCTTGAACCAAAGGAAGCCTAGAACCTGGTCATATGCCATGGGCATGACCAGTACCTCCGGGTCATCAACCGGAGTTAAGTGCTCAAAATACTGAACCGAGATGGTTGCCTTTTGACTCTCCTTCGCAGACATCATCAATTGTCAGTTGAGACCCTTAGTAGCTGTGAATGCCGGTTCATATTCTAGACCGAGTCGCCTGAGCAGGCTCAGTGACATAAAGATGCTTGTCATGCTGCAGTCTATCAGAGCCCAAATGCGCTGCATCTCGCCATGTCGATCTCGCACGAGTACTTCGTGATCATTGTGCGACGAATCAGATTTCTCTGTACCACATAAGTATTGACTTGAAAGGAGAGTGCGGGGGGCTCAAGGATAACTCTCGATTTGAGAGCAATTCGGTGGGGCTTGATCCCATCTATCGTCGCCAACGACGATCTCATTCCCAACCTCTCCAACCCTAACTCCTCTTCGTCCAGCCTCTTCCGCCAGACTAGGTTCATGGAGAGGTATGCAAGATGTTTGACTGTTAAGTATCAAACGACTTTTGGCGTTTCACTTCGTGGTGGTCGCCACCGCCGCTGCGACCCCCGCTGTCGCTACTGCCGGGCTTCCGCCATGGTTGAAGCTGGATTCGGGTACGCGAGCAGCGCTGTAAGTTGGACACTGGAGATATTTATGGCTTTTGCTTCTGCACCGCGTCCACTGCTTGTTAGCCCTTCTGCTATCAAAGATCTGCTTTGAGATCTATGGTGCTGGGGTCAATTTGTTGCAAGTGCAACCGGGCCTGTCATTGGTCGACTTCTCAGTCATTAATTCGGAGATAGATAGTCTGTAACTTCGCTTCCCGCCTTTGGGGAATGATTCCGGCTGCTTATGCTGTTGCTGCGGCAGCTGCTGGCCGCCGAGTCTCGTATCGGTGTGTATGCCCTCTGAGGCTACAGCCTGGTCAAAAAGGTCCTCGATTGTCTCAAACCTTCCACAAGCGGAGCTTATCGGTCCGACCTTGTTCTTGAGTACGGGTCGGAGACCTGCCCAGGCCATGTCATAGACCATCTGCTCGCTCTTGTGTATGGTCCATCTGGTCTGTCTCCAATCAGCTTTCACACGGTTCGCGCAGGATCTAACCAGCTCATTTGGCAATTCTATGTTTTCATCCATCGCCTTCATCACCGCTTTCCCATGGTGATCCTTGTCTTCATATATCCGGGCGATCTCTTGTGTGAAAAGGTCAACGTCCTCCAAACAGAGGTCAGAAGCCACGCATAGATTGCTGGCCCATTCGGAAGGGTCCATCATTACCGTCTAATACCTCGTCAGATCCTGGTAGTTACTCCAGCAGTTGAGGAATGAGACTGCGTATTTGACTTGATCGCATCCGCCACGTGGAAACAAATGTTTGTATAAGTCGAAATTGGAGTGTAATACATCGATAAACTTGTCTAACTCCTTGGCTCCGGCACTGTATCGTATAGGGTCAACCATTGTGAAGATTGCGGGTTTCACACACGTCATAGTTTCGTGTTTGGCGCATTTGGCGGCCCATTTCTCTCATTCGGAAATCAATCGTTCTCGCTTGACCTTTAACCATACGGTCTTCTGTTCGAACATCGTCTTAAGCATCTTGTTTTGGGCGGACATCTCGCTAAGATCCTTGTCAGTGATCATGGATCTGAAGATGCCGTCTCGATCTTCACCGTGACCTTTGTCTTTATCGTCAACCTCATCTTCGTCATCGATCTCGACCTCTGATATGGCCATCGGAGCGGACTGGGATCTGGTAATTCGATGTGGTTAGTTTCCGGATGCAGAGGTTGCCGCCTGCAAGAATTCCTCATTGTCGCGACTGTCAGTGACCCGCAATTGAGTTCTAGATGACTTCTTTGGGGGTATTGGGGCTGCAATTGTATGAAATCGAAAAATTGTCTGTTTGTATACATATGGTGACGTGTCGAAAAAGTAAACAAATCACAAAACTCTGTGAGTGAAACATATCTGGGTACTAAAGAGCGATTATAGTGTAAGGTCGTACGTCCTCGTATAGATGGATATACGTAGCTATGGTTGCAAACAGGAATAAGTGATAAAGACATCAATTGTACTGTATGTAGGTAAGATAATCGCTAGCATGTCAAAAGCACTTCAAGAGGTGATTATATATAAAGGGCACTTACCCGGCCTCATCAGCCAAGTGCACTTGTAAGTGCCAGATACGCTTGGGAGCGAAGTGCACTTACGAGGGCCAAGTACACTTACGAGGCCAAGTGTACTTATGAGGCCAAGTGCACCTGGCACTGCCATTCCAGCCTTGATGTACTGGAGCAGAAGCATACTGGAATACTTTGTAAGTACAACCTTATAGCATACTTACAAGTTAGAAACTACAACTCAAATAAGCATGTACGAATGGATGCTGATATAGAATGACTACAATAGTCGGGCAAACGAGGCTGACACAATTCAATGACCACCGCATCTGAATCTCAATGGCAACAGAAAGTCGAATCCCAATAACCGAGATACTACTCAATCTGGTGTCAATGAATGGGACATATATGATCAATATCGAGTGTGGAGGCTATCACCGATCAGGTTTGCCGTGTACTTGAATATACCAAAGCACTGAGAATTAGAAATCACACGACTCCGAGGGCTCCAATAAGGAGTAGCTATCACCAAGACAAGTAAGTCATGTACTTATGCTAGTTGACTGATGCAGAGAAGGATTGCCAGCCTCAATGGGCTTACCTATCGGATGACATTCACAAATGTCTTCAATGAAAGAAACCATATATGATTGATTAATCGATAAGTTGGAATTGAAGACTTTGTCTGGTATATTATATGTCAACTATGATATATCAATATCAAATGAGACCTGCAAGTCGGCCAATAGTATTTACCGAGTCAAGCAATATCGAGCTAGTACTCTGGACATCAATTATTTGGATTGAGGGATAGACTTACAAGATTCAGAGTCAATTGGACATTTTCTTCTCTTCTGTTGTGTTTTCCTACTATTTTTCGTTTCTTGTCGATCTGGGCCCAGTACAAATGACATCAGCATGGGTTTTACCATTGTCACTGGAAGTTGAGTTTTTCTGGGTCCTGAAACCGCTGTGAAGTTGCCATGATGGCACTAATCAGTCATGTGACTGATGCTGATATATAAAGACATACATACCAATTGTTGTCTTTCTTTATGTGTATATATGTTTCAGCCTAGAAGGTCTGCAAACAAAGAGGGGGATGATGTAATGTCAGTACCAGGTACACATAGCCTCGTATGTGTACTTGGATTGTAGATATACTTGGCCTTTTGAGTGTACTTGACAAATGAGGATGGGTAAGCGCCCTTCATATATAGCCACCTTGCAAAGTACTTTTACACAGTAGCAATTATTTTACTTACTAACCATACCTTATAATCGATATCTTTATCACTTGTTCCAATTTACAATGTATATATACGTATCCTTCCATATGAGGAATCATATTATCACAGATATCATATTATGCGCCACATGACATTTGCATCAAGAGGTCTACATGAAGTATCTAGTGTATGCTGCTTAACATCATTTTAGCAATAACAGATATCGACTATACAACAAGATGCACACTGCATATTTGTTGTTGAAAATCCAGGTTTGTCAATTGCCTGGAGAATTATAAGAACTATTTTGTCAACGCTTAGCATTGTGTTCCAGAAGTTGAAACTTTTGTTCCCCTATTCTTCCTCTCTGATTTGATACCTCTCATAATAACTCCAGTCATAAGAAAGTAAGGCTTATATAAATGAATATTGACAACCTTTCCAGTACCGTATGAATTAAACCAATAACGTACAGTATTTTCTGGTTGCACTTCTGCCACAGCTAGTATTGGCAACGAACCGTCCGGAGATCATACAATTGACGAACCGATTTGGTCCGCGCGAACCGGATCCTTGCCAAGCCTTTGGCCACAAACCCCACCATTTCGGCCTACAACTGCAAACAAAAGTAAGTAAGCGAGTTCTTGTCCGATCGGCTCGAAACGTAGTGCATCTTGTAGCTAACTTCTCCCACTACAAGATGCGCTAAATATCGAGCCGATCGGACAAGAACTCGCTTACCTATTATCGTTCGAAGATAGATGGTTCGCGAACCGGTTCGGATAAACCTCGGAACTTCGTCCAAATCTTCGATCGAATCCGTGTCGAACCGTGGCCGAGTTCGATCTGCGACGAACCGATCTGCTTCATTGCCAACACTAGCTATAGCTATTGAAATAAAGCGATATCCATACTGTACAAATGGCCTGCCAATGAGTTCATGATCGACTTGAGATGCAGAGTATTGCTGACTATTTTTGGTGACCTCTTACCAACACACAAAAATGTCAGTTCACCACTTACTATGATGAATGTCATCTCTGGCAATGCTATATATTCCTGTCTGGATGGATTGCTGACTATTCAGAACATACGGAACTGCAAAATCATAAACGAGGATTTTATTCATGGTATAAAGTGCAATAGAAGCAGTTAGGCAGGTTTATTGACAGACTAGTGGCACTCTATGATCATAATATATATCAAGTATTGTTCAAGTTTTCCCAAGCAATCTTAAACAATGTGTAAGGCAGTCAAGCAAACGTACAGAATCCCAATGATACAACCAAAGTCAGAGTTTACCAACCTGAGAAATGTTCCAGCGATAAAGATTCTTCTACCCTACTAGTTGTCGAAGAAATTACATATAACTCTATTGAAGCTGCCTCTATTCTTACAGAGTGTGATATCTATTTCGATGACCATATTTTATTGCACACCAGTTCAATTGTTAGTGACCTTCTAAAACTAGACCTCCTTCACACAATTCAGTTGGACCTGTTCAACCTCTTCTTGTGTGGATTCAGCAATTCATAAAGAAATTCAAATGACTCGCAATATACAACACGCTATGGCTATTTGTACCGCCATACGTGGTAATGATGAAACCCACGATATCATATGAGGAGGTTAGCCAGTGAACTGGAAAAGAACTTAGAACAATGAACTGTTATCTGCTTGCAGTCATCACCAATACCCTATATTGTCTGAACGCCTCTGAATAATGAACTTTTGATAGTACTATTCAATATACCTGAGTACTGCTTGAGTTTTACCATTACTGCTGATATCCATCTCATGATAAGAATGCTTTGAATCTTATGGATAATACTCTGAATCACTTTCACAACTTCAACCATGTCTTGTTTCAATATCGGGTGTACAAGAAAACAACTGAACAATCGACCGAGTTTCAGAAAGAGCTCAATAAGAGAGCAAGATCCAGATATAGTCAATTACTGATATTGCTTTGTCAATGAATGAAAACGTCAACTCATTGAATAGAACTATTGGATAAAGTCAGAATACATAGATTACCTGGAGAAGGAGTCACCATTTAACGTTCCAAACCTTAATCTTCTAACACACTTCTCACAATGTATTAAGCAAATTTATAATATTGTAGCAGTAATCAACTGTGATTGGCAAAGTGGCTTACAACATCCGAATCAAATATGAGTATCGTGTTTCCAATAAGACTGGCAATATCTATTGGCAGTGTATCAATAAATATTTCTGGCAAGACACATTTGCAGTATGGGGAATGAACCTCAATGCACATAATTTCAGCAATGTTGTGAATTGACCACCCTACCTGGATGTGAGCTATCAGACTGCTACCACTGGCAGATGCAGTGTGGAGTGTTCCAATGTTAGGTAACAGGTATTGTTTGCTTCAATTCAGAAGAGAGTAACTGTATTTGGAGATATATGCAATTTGTATGAACATAATGACATACTTCAGAATTATCTGATCAAGTCAATATTAGCATATGTATTTGCCTCAAAGGTAAACATTGATATTGATAACAAATTTGCGAGGCTACCTTATTCCATACTATTCTGATTCCTATCATAGAATGTAATGGCCAATTGACATATCAGAAGATACGGCCTACTGAAGAACAGGAATAGTATATGGACTTACAGAGAATTGTGTAAGTATTGGTAAAGATGGCCCAACAATCTCAGATATTGCCTGAACCGGCTTACAAAGTATTGCAAAGACGCATACCATATCAATTACTCAGTGTTTTCAAACTTCCAAATTCCAGTCACGTATTATATTTAGTATTTGTACTGATCACGCAACCATTTCATGGAATATTGCACAATACTATTTCTTCGATAGTCAGACTTGTTCTAGTATTTGAAGAGAATGCCTACATGGTGCTAGCCACAGGCCACATTTGTGACACTGTTCATCTAATACCTAAGGTTCCATCCAATTCAAAGTAGACTAACTCTAACTAGATTGTAACTAGTTATATTGATTTGAAAATATGGAATACAATTCATTATGTAATGGAAGAGGAGTTGAACAAGGCACTCACTGGTAGGTATAAAAAGCCTTCGGCAACCAAAATAGTTGTTTAGACAATTTCACAAGTTGTACATATATTTGCCATATCGATACAAGTTATTGGTTCTATGTGCAATTTATAAACTGCAATACATTCACCCAGAGTTCTGTTATAAAATACATTAATTGACAATGTAAAGATGCAGATATAAGGAGATTCCTTGACAATATAATAATGCAGAACCACATGGAATCAACCTCCCATGTCACTTTATTGACAGTGAATTATCTACAAACAATTTATATATATATTGTAATTACATAATGTATAAGGATAGTAACAGTAGATTGACTGCCAATATAGATGATTTTCATAACAACCTTGCAAGGTATATCTGCAATACTATATGACTTGCAAATGAATTATATCGATTGATTGTCCATGACCTAAGCCTTGTGCAATATCACTTGTCTCTAGACAAAGTGAATAGATTGTAATTATACTACATATAAGGATAGTAACAGTAGATTCACTACCAATGTACTTTGCTATCATAACAACCTCACAAGATGCTTGCACAATGGTATATAACTTGCAGATAAATAACATCGATAGAATTTCCATGTCCGAGGTCTTGAGAGATCATGAGTTGTCTTTAGACAAAGTCAATAGATACCTAATTATGATCCGTAGTTGAAAACAGGAATCAACCTGCTTACAATTACACTAACAACTCCAAGTATTGCTAAGGATATGACAATCAGTGTATGTAATAGTGTACATCCTCATATGTCTAGATATAAGTATAGATTCCAGTTGCCCATATGCATCTAAGAATGAGGTAAGTTTGATAGGTAACGTTATCAATGGCGTACAAGATCACTTGCATGAATTGACTATATACTGAACAGTTGTCCGCCCATAAGTTGGCCGTCATTATATCATCTCCCTCTTACTCTGTAGACCTCTGGAGCTGGATACCCGTACATAAAGATAAGAATAAACAACCCACACTCATGTACTCTCATACACCCTCGTAAATCCGACTGCTGATCGGTCCCGCTTGAGGATGACCTTTGGCTGGATCCGCTGCACGGTGACAGTACATCTCCAGTAGTGTGGAGTAATACCTGTAGAGATGCCATTTGTACTCGGCCGAAATCCAATAAGAAGAGAAGGGAAGGAAACGTCCAATTGATTCCTGTAACCACCAGATCTCCATATTCCATATCCAATCCATGGGTATAATACCTTCCATTATGCAGACTCGAAGGAATGAATTGGCATCTTGTCCGAAGTCTTTGACTGATGCAAAGTTCACATCGGATATCTATTGAAGGTGGTTTGTCAATTATCTAACCTGTGAGCATCCAACAGATGATTGAACTTAAAATATCAATCAAGTGTGCTTCCAAGATGCAATGGTTGTGTGCTCAGATACCTGTCTCATGGTAACTTCATACGTCAAATTAAATATCCATCAAGTACCATTTGGGCAATTATTCTCTGTAAGTGAGCTTCCAACTTCATTCATGGATGTAACACTTCATACGTGCGTTTCGGAAATTCCACTCAGTACTGAGGAAAGCAATCGTCAAGTGTGCTTGATAGGTTCCGCTCAGATCATAGGAAGGTAATCGTCAAGTACTCTTCATAGCTTCCGCTCAGATCTTGATCGTGTCTGCCTGAAATCTGGATCATACGTAGGTTCATCCCATGAACCGTCATTGATTGCTCTTCGTTTTGTCCTGCAACTTTTTATTGCTCTTTGATATTTCTCCTTGTTCCTTGCCCTTCGACTTTTGTTAGCCCTTCGACTTTACTTTATCCTTCGACACAGTCTTTCATTCACCTTGGTTTGAACTTCACTTTCCTTCGCCTTCGAGAAGCTTTATCTAGTCTTCCGGCTTCTTTCAATCTTTCTGTCGTGCCTCATCTTTGCATCTTATTTCAACCTCATCTTCCTTCCTTCGTTTCGACTTCGTGTTAAACTTGATTGTCTGGCAAATATATCAACATGTTAAGAAAATGGAGTTATAAGATCTGTAGGACATTTCGAGGTAATCTGATATTAATTTGTAGAATTCCTCGAGGATAGATTGTGTGTATTCGTGTGATTTCTAGTTGATAGGTCACAAGTAGTGATGAGTCGAAATGGAGTAATTCAAGAAATGCTGTGAGCGAAACATATCCAATTACTAAAGATCGATCACAGTAGAATGGTATACGTACTCATATGGATAGATATCGGTGTAGACACTGTTGCATAGGTGGATTCGAGAATGGGATAGGTTCGGCAGGTAAGAATATCGATAGCATACACAGTACTCACATGAGCTGACTATATACTGGTCGGTGATCCGGCTATAGGCCGGATATCATTGCAGTGTAGTTGATATATACGTAGGCTCACATTCCACCCACTGCAATTGTTGCTTATGTAGGTGAGTATGGTAACTATGTAGGCGGAAATATTCTCCTGATGGAAGGTTGTACTAGGAGCAATATGTGTTTCTGAAAGAGAATATTGTTGTACCTTAGAAGCCTGAAAATATATCAGAGATTTAAGTTCACTTGCAATCAGATTGACAGCAATAGAATGTGACTTGTAGAAATTAATAGCAAAGACATCAGCCAGTGTGTCATCATTGTGTAGCTCTCTAAAAACCTATCACTTCAGGTCAGAGGAGTTAGTCTGGAAGATTAAATATCTATATCCATCTTATAGATGTTTGGGCACTCAAAACTGATATACAAATTGGTATGACAATTTTGGGGAGAGATGATTGATATATACCAAGTGTAATTTGTTTTTTAGTTCAAGTATACAGGATAATACCTAGTGTGTGTGATTATGAAAGTCAATATTACAAAGTGTGAAAGGGTATTCACAGGCAAAAACATTAAATACAGTATAGTTAGAGATGTCATCATGCTTCCACTACATCTGTAGTACATCAATGATTGTAAATCCTCTATCCTATCTGTAAAATAGAGGTTGTATCTTCAGTATTTCAGAATACCAGTTATACCTGTAGGTATATATATTAATATTGTTGGTATTTTTGTATTCTTAATGAGTATTGTTATCTTGATAATCAGTATGAATTAGTAGATTATCAGAGTGATAGTAATTACTTTCGATAAATATTTTGTTATTGTAGATCCAAAGAAAGATTTTGAATACACTCCAATACAGTATATGTTGTAAATATCTCAAGTGGCAATACTTTAACATGACTTGGAACAGTATATAAGATCTTGTAGTATGTCTACAAAAGAAAACAATTTATAGATAAAATCAATCTCACCAATATTATTCATAGTATACATAGCATCACTAGAAATCAGATTCCTGATATACTCTACAATTAATTGTTTTGCGATTTCAGTTTCCTGAAGGATACATTTTGAATTATATCATTTGAAACATATGATAGAAGCTTTCTTGAAATACGTTAATACTCTATAAGATATATTTATATTATAGGGATATGTGTGGAGTGTTATATTGTTAGCATTTAAAAGTCAAATCAAGGTATCTTCTTTACCCCTTACTATCGAGTATTGTATACACAATACTATATAATAAAGACTTGACTTGAAAGGAAATTATATTTGTGTCAGTACAAAAGGATAATATCAATATAACCAATGTGTTGGATGGATTTGCTGAACAATTTATAGTTGAGCATATCAGAGCTCTTATTCAAATATATTCAATTCATTGTATTAATAATTACAATACAATTGACTGTAGTATGACATGTATTTTTTGGACAAAATTAGTATGATATATTTTATCCAATATTCAGTAATGTAGAAGTATTATGTGTCAATGCCACCATGTCAAGTTAAACAGTGATGTATATTTCTAATATTATTGGGGATTTGTTTCAACAATATCCAGATACAGATGAATTAATATAAAAAGGAAAATCTCCCAGTATGGCTGATGATTCTAATATCTCTAATAGCTCTGAAAATATTGACCACAATTCCAAAGGTTTCAAAAGTCATGTGAAGAACGATAAGTGACATCTTGAAAAATGTAGGATTCATTTGGTACCATTCAGATTTGATACTTCAATGATAGTAATTGCTACTGTCACATTCCAGAAGTAGTATTAGTTTGATAACAGCTCTATCTATATGATCTTCACCATACTGCACTTTTACCTGTAAACCTTGAATTATAGATCCACAACATCATGTAACTGCGAACAAAAATAAATCAGCGAGTTCTTGTCTGATCGGCTCCATATTTGGTGCATCTTGTAGCTACCATCTTCCGCTACAAGATGCGCTACATATCGAGCCGATCGGACGAGAACTCGCTTACCTATTGTCGTTCGAAGATAGAGGGTACGCGAACCGATTTGTGCAAACCTCGGAACTTGGCCCAAATCTCGGATTGATTCCGTGTCGAATCACGCCTTGGTTCAATCCACGACAATCCGATCCGCTTTGTTGCCAACCCCAGATGCCATATATTCTCAATTGGTATACAAGTTTCTGATCAAACCAAATATCTCCTCACTCCTTGGAGTCATCAGATATCTGTAACACTGTAATTATTACTCCAGGTTTTCCAGCTCAATTATTATCCCTACTTCTTTTAGGACCTGATTGCAATGGAATTTATGAAGATTTGCTCTGGATGTGAAAGAAACTAAAGATAAAGATTCAAAACAAAGATGTTTGGCTTTCCAAATGTATATTGATAAGGTTTGTTCTCCTTGTCAAAAGGCTTGCCCTTCTACCCTCAGAGATTCCAGAAGTCCTTTTACCTCTTTCCTTTTGCTCAAATGATTACCTCTATCTGTACTTTCCTCATGAGTTGATCTATCTGACAATCATTTGCACAAATACTCACTTCTTCAAAACTCTTCCTTTACTGTCTGCAGGGATTTGTATACCCTTCCACTCAGTTCTCCTACTTGGACAAATAAAATTCCTACTGATATCAGTCCTTCTTAGTTCTATGGTCCATACCTATAATATGTTTTCAATATCTTACTCTCCGAGGCATTGATATATTTTCGATTGTGATGTGCATTGTTGTAGCAATCTATAGATACATAATCATGAAAGGCTATTTGAACTATAATACAAACTCAAAACATTTCGTATCTACAACATTTCAGCTGTCCTGATAATAATGAAGGTATGAGTTGGCAGAGTATCAAGCCAGTAACCACAATCCATTCCTTATCAGTGTTGTGATTAACTGCATAGATCTGTATCAGCATTTGTTGGTTGTTGTATTTAAACATGTGACATCTTGTGGTGATTTGATAATAAACAGTGACAGTGATTGCACCATAGAAATTGAGTAATTGCTCAAGTGATCATAGGTGAACTACCTTCAAGAGTACCTGGTGATAAACAATCTGTGAGGTGTAACATCTGCCCACAAAGTATTTATTGAGCTGTGTGATATTGTTATACCTAATAACTGGTATATTATCAGGTACCATTGAAACAGTGTAATCTGTTATCACTCAATCGATAGTTTGATAGGAATGTAACATGTATTATTCCTATCTGTCATCAAATCTCCACAGGTATCCCTGATTCAGTTTCAACAACCAATGAAATCAGATTGGCATCTATGCAGTCAATTACACCACTGATAAGGAATGGATAGTGGTAACAGACTCAATACTTTCCCAATGCATACCTTCAATGGTACGAATACAGCTGCAAGGCTGTCGATTTGAAACCACCTAAATTGTATCATAGTTGATGAAGCATATAATTATCATGCATATGTAAACTGCTACAACAATCGATCAAACAAGGGAAAGTATAACATTGGAATGCAGGTTCACATATCGAATGGATTCAATAGGTCAAGACCAAAAAAGCTCAAAGGCCTGATATCTGTCTGGAATCTATGTCTCCAAACAAGAAATCGTTGTGAAATGTTATCGGAGGCGATGCAGACAAATTGACACTGGGTAATTGAAGGGAAGTCATTGTTGTGAAGGATATTTAGGTAGAAAAGATCATAAGAAAAGTGTGGATAGAAGTAATTATTAGAGTGACAGGATAGAGATATAAAGAACTGTGAAATAGTAGAGGATAGATGGGCAAGCTTCTTGACAAGAAGAACAAGCCTTAATAATATATGCTCAGGGAGTCAAATATCTTTATCTTGAATCTTAGTCTTTAGTGACTTTTACATCCTGAGCAAATATTCAGAACATCAATTGTATATCAGTCCTGAACGCTGTAGGGATATGACATATACTGGTATATCTGGAGTAACATTCCTGATATTATTCCAGTATCTTCGTAGTTGATATATATTAAGCTCTTGTTAGGAGTCTTCCCAAATCAGATGTTATTGATTTAGAAGTCGGTACAGAATGACCGAAACTACTAGATTTGTGAATGATAATATCTGCCCAATATGCTCTTACAGAGTATTTCTTGCAATCACATCAGAAAGGCTGATTTGTCACTGATGATATTTATTGGATCATCAAACATTTAAATATTCCATTAGATCCAAAGGTGTAGCAGATGTAATTATGTATTAGATAGGCAGTGGAATGCTATTGTGAGGATCGAAAGATCAGTTGTGTAGCAGGTTGTCAATCAGATCTACTGAGTAAATAAGTACCACAACAGTTCAGGTAATACCACAATAGATATAAATGTTGGGAAATTGTTGATATTAGGAATACTGGTATTGGGAATGCTACTCAGAGGCTCTTGGTATAAGATCTTTGGGAATCACTTTGAGGAGATTGCTTGGACTCAGTATTCTTAAACCTCTACATTAGTGGGTGATTAATGATACGTAGCTACATATTCAATAACCGTGTACATACATATTGATTTATATTAACATGCATTGTCATGTTGGACTTTAGGTGGCAAGGTATCAGTAAGCTGCCAACAACAGTCTTGACATACCTGATGTCAACAAGGTAAGAGATATTGCTCTATCCGATTAATATTGCAATACAAGATCCAAGTTGAAGTTTGGCTCTGAACAGATGTATGGTGATATTGTCGACAATCCTATGGCTGGTATTTCTGAAGAAATAGTGTTTAGCAGCAAAACCGGATAGCAAGGAGATAACCTATAGTATATCTCATGTTAATCAGACTGGGATTATATTCTTGCATAGATAATATTATCGTCAGACTACAACTGGTTCAGTCAACTGAGATTGGAGTCTATACTTACAATCAGGAAATGAAACTTATTTTTCAAAACAATAATATGATTAATTGATGGACATATCAGTCTTATGCTTGGTACTGCTGGGCAACAGAAATCTTGTTCAAAGAGAGCCCAAAGTATTGATATTGAAATAACAAACTCAAGAATCAGGTCACAGTCAGAACTCATTAGTGATCACACAGGTGAAATATAATATTGATTTATCACTTTACAATGGATACTAAAATCTATATATCTGTTTACAAATTTATGTTTTGATGAATTATCTTATATGCCTCTTTAATGAATATGATCAGAATAAACTTATCTCACGAATCAGAACTTTTTATGGAGATACTTAACGATTAAATATGGCCGACTACTCCTCAGAAATTGTAATAGTCCTGAAGATAATCTTCAGAGGTGTCGTAGTCAAAAACATTCTCATAATCCGGAACCAGAAGATTATGATATTACAAGGGAAATTTACGAGTTCAGAACCAATGGAAATATTCGTACTCGATGTCATACATGTGAATGAAGATTGCTGGGATGGGGTAATCGTGAGGGGTTATTGCTCGTTTGTGAAGGGCGTGAGTGTAAAGAACAATAGAATTGAGGTCTCGAAAGAAACTCATAAAGTAATTGTAGAAGTAGAAGCAGAATACGTCATAATATTTTAGGTTCTTGTCTGCTGGTATGTTCTGACTGTATATTACTGCTAGAGCTTGCCTTGTTACTTTGCAGGCACAAGGGTGGTTCATTTATAGACGGTACGAAATCACTTGATCTCACTCGTCTATGATTTCAGCATTTTGAACTTTGATAGCTATAGCCTGCAATCATTTGCAAGTTCCTCAATCACAATAGATTGCGCTTCTGTTCCGTTTGACTTTCGGCACTTGTTAAGGTGCAAGGTATCCCCATAAGATATACTCATATTGACAGGTTTTGCCATGTAGCAACTATGCTATTTCCTGTTCTGCTGATCTGTATGCGCATATGCAGAAACCAGTTTTCAACAACATATGCTGACGCGTTCATCGAACCATCACCTCCACTTAGATCTCTCAACTCAATGTTAAATCAGATAGTTGGTTGCAGGGATATGTTTCCCCTCATAGTCTTCTATCGGTGACCAGCTGCTGCTATGCCACATATCGTTCCATCTTCAGGTCTGACTTCTCCCCATTATGTAGCTGCGCTCACGACAGATATGATCACTTATGGTCAGCTGTACAGTGATAGTGCAACCCACACACAAGTTCTGCACAGGTAGATTGAACTACTGGGGTGTAGATAACATATGCAGTTTCAGTATTTCAGTCCCCAAATAGTAAAGTCCCACTTCTCGAACTCTGACATGTGCCTGTGAGAGAAGGTATCGGCATACTGACTTTCAGCCTTCTGCTCCAAATAGCTCTTGATAACGAAGATAGTTCTGATCGAGAAATCATGTACTGCTGACCCGAGAGTCCCCACTATGGCATGATCCTGCTTCAGCAACATGTGTAAGTTTCTAACTATTGGGAGTATAGGTCTATAGTATCATAGTACTCTAAGTGTTCGGAACGATGTATCTGCCAGCTAAGTGTTTAAACTCTCGCTGTTCGATCGAGACGGTGTACTGTCCACATGTGGATTAATCATTCCGCTTTTCCAGGGTTTGGTATTGAATATGCACATGTATTGCGAAGGATATTTGGTCGCTCAGAGGATGGGATATGGCCGGTGTTAGGTCAACTAACTCCCGAGTGCAGCTGACTACTGATTACTATGGACATCATCCGTACCTCCTGTACCTGTTAAGGAAACACTCCTAACAGTACCTCTCTCTTTGAGGTGTCGACTCGGTAGGGCTCTAGTAGGACCGTATGACAATTATGGTGATTCCTCCATGTTGTACGTAGTTAGATCTGATATCACCGCCTGTTTCCTCCGACCTTTGATATGTTGAACAGTCCGTACATCTTGTCATCAAGTTCGCATATTGCAGCTATCAAGCATAACAAAATCTTCGACTTTGTACTGAGGAGGTGAACATCGCTTCCTATCGTAGTATGTACCCATTCTGTCCTTGGAAACATTGAGTTATTCTTCCAGCCATCTATAGACCTCGACCATGTAATTCGCCTAAAGTTCTGAACTGGGATTGCAGAACTGTACCTCCGTTGGCCAATTCGTGCTTACATCGTAGCTGTAGTTGGCGTAAAAAGGTGTGATCTTGGTAAATGCATGTTTGCAGATGTTATATGCATATTCAGCCATAGGTAGCATTTCGCTCCAGTTGGACTGCTCATAGTTGCAATATGTCTGCAGGAAGTGTTCGATGGTCAGGTTGATCCATTCTGTCTGTCTGTCCGTCTGAAGGTGAAATGTGATTGACATGGATCGCTTGATTCCCAGAAATTGGTATTGGTCGGCCAAGAAATAGTCCGTGAAGACTGCATTGCAGTCTGATACAACATCGAGAGGCATGCTGTGGTATTTCCAAACGTTGTTGAGAAAATGCTTAACGACTGAGGAGGATTGCTGCTTGTCCATCGGGATGATGTGCACCTTCTTAGTAAATCTGTAAACTTCAACCATGATATTCTTGTTACTGTTAGACTCTGATATATCAGCAATGAAGTCAACTGACATATAAGTCGATGGTGAGGATGGTAGTTTGAGCAGATACAATAGTCTGTGCTTTGCATGTCGAGGTGCCTTAGTCCATTGGCATGAGTCGCATCTTTTGCAGTAGTCCCATACATCATCTTTGAGCTTAGGCCAGTAGAAATTCCACGTGGTCAGTTCCAGGGTACACTTGTGACCCAAATGTTCAGCGATCTGTGAGTCCTGTTCTTGGTGCAGGATCTCCTTCCGAAATCCCTCCAGAAGGTATAACCTTCTTTTCCAACACAACATCTCATCTCCATCTATGCTAAACCTTCCCTCAACATTCTGACCCTTTTCTTGTATCTTCCGTAGTATCTCTCGATATTCCTTATCCTGACCGATCTCTTTTTCAAATCTTTCCTTAACTGATCCAACCAACTTATTTACTGAAAATCCTACCAAAGCAATTTCCTTCCAGTTGTCATCATCCACATCTATAGCTCCAACTGCTAACCAATATTCTGATCCTAACAAGGTGGATGAAGTTGTACCACCCTCTTTTAGGACGAAGTCTGGATGCCTTGATAATGAATCAGCTTTTACGTTAGCTGTCTCTTTTCGAAAAACAATTCTGAAGTTATATTCCTGCAATACTTCTGCCCATCGTGCTTGTCTTCGATTGAGCTGTTGTATTTCTTTGAAGTATTGGAGGTTTATGTGGTCAGAAAAGACTGTAGTTGTATGTATTGCTCCTTGTAAATAACATCGTCATGTCTTAAACTCATATACGATGGCAAGCGTTTCCTTGTTGTATATATAGTAGTTAAGCTTGCCTGATGAAAACTTCTTCGATATCAACGCGACCGGACATATTTTACTGTCCTCGAACTTCCTTGATATGACCACTCCCATCACAGTATCAGAGCAATCTGTTTTGATCATGGCTGGCCGGTCATCATCGTAATGTTAAAATATCTCTCTGCAGCGAATAGGATACATATCCTATAATAAGCTGCCTTAACTGCTTCTCCGAACTGAAGATTGTTCCTGTCACCCTTGAGGGTATCTGTAATTGGTGCAAGAATTCCAGCGAATCCCTTGAGGAATCGTCGATAATAATTCCACAAGCCCGTAGTCACTTGGACTTCCTTCGGTGGTTTTGGCATGGGCCACTTGGTGATCGCTTTCGATCAACTATGTGCCATTTTGTGCCCATTGCGGCTCACAAGGAAACCGAGTAATATGACCTGCTGTTTTTCAAATTCGCACTCATCGATTTCTACCATGAGATTGTTGTCCTTCAGTACTTGAAGAATGTTTCCTAGATACTCCATCAGCAATAACCCTAGTTTCCGTCAGGAACATCTGGGTGTTCCTGACGGCTCTGATGGCTCTGACAGAACCTCGTACCCTCTAACAGAGAATTACACGCTACCTGTCACTCAGGCAACAGATCGCATTGCATAATTACCCTGCGGCAGCTATTATACTACGTCTCACATTCTTGCGATACGTCGTGTTGTATATTACCCTGTAGATGCTTTTCCACCACGCTCACTGCACCGGCATCACGCTTCCTTTCCTTTGCGTCCGGAATGTGGTTACGTTTACGCACCATCAGAATGACAGCTGTGTTACACTTTTCGCAGGGGCTCCAGTTACGTCGTAGCTATTTTCATTATTCCTGACGATGTTTATACCTTTCTCCAGCCAAGTGACACATTTCACCTCTCTGATATTGTTATTCATCCGATGCTGCAATCTTCCCATATCTATGTTTAGCTTTGAGATGTTGTCACTTATTACAATACAGTCTTCGCTTCAGATACATCGCTTGCCGTTGTATTTGCTTTGTCATTATTGTATTTTACAGGTCTGAAATATAGTGTCCAATCTTCATACTCTCTAGAACTATGCCCTCAGTCCTCCAAATTCTGCATTGATCCATCATCGGCAGACAATGCTTCTTCCTCCTCATCCGCATCCACATCGTCACCATCATCGACCTCATATAGGTCTGAAATATACTGTCCAATGTTCACACTCTCGAGTACTATACCTTCAGTCCTCCAAATTCTGCATTGATCTATCATCGGCTTCCAATGATGCTTCCTCCTCATCTGCATCCGCATCGTCACCATAGTCGACCTTATTCTCATCGACATCACTGGTTCCCAGATCAAACCTCTCGAGTTCAGTTGCGATCTATCTTCGCCGCCTGGCGGTTAAAATTGTACCGCTTTCGTCTCTTTTGTTATCTTCATCTTCGTAATTTTTGCTGCCCCCTGGCATCCCCAAATGCAGTTCATCATCCATGCAATTGTTGTTTATCGGGATGTTTGGATCAGTACTTCCAATCTCAGACTCCTGAAGCGCTGATTTGGAGGTCAAATAGTCAAGAGGAATAGCATTGTCAATACGCGCTGCTTCCATGCTGATGACCACGGCAGGCATTGGATTTTCTGCCTGTTGGATCTGATGATTGACTGTAGTAAGAGTGTTTTTATATGCCCTCTGTTGGTAGCTCTCCGGTAGTGTGTTGCAGGTATTCATCAAGAATATATATGTGTCTGCGATGCCAGGTAAGGTTAACAACTTGCAACCCATTGCAATGCAGCAGGATTTGTTCTTACCACTGTCGTTCTTGTAGTTGAAGTAGTTCAAGCAATCAGGTCTGTTCGCTTTCAGCTTTGACTTGGAAGCTGTCGGAGGAACACATTTGTTCTTTTGCCACTCCAGGAGAGCATGGCGCAACGTGGTGCAGGTAAACATGATCAGTGGTGAGGGTATATGACCGTTCTTGTCATCAATCATAGAAGTATAAAATTCATCAGCATACTTACTGCGGTTATTCGACCGATGATAACATTTGATGTAGATAAACCCCGGGATTGCTTAAGCCAGGAGGTAAAATGGACGCTGGCCATTCGTTAGCAACTTTCGACTCTCTCTGTATTGGATTTGGACCATGTACACCTCCTTCCACATGCTCTGCTACAGGAAAAATATACTTATTGTCTGCCAGAAGGAATTCAATTAACTCCAAATGCTCTGTGTCGGATTTAAAGCGGTGAAGATCATAAAGCTCTTCTATATTGTCCCTTGCTGATTAAATAAAATGGAATTTAACCTTATCCACTTGTGCTCGAACCTGGTAACAGTTTGAGTGTCTAATATCCACCGTGGGCCGTTGCTTCATCATACCTCTTTCAAGATCTCCTTTGTGCGTGCCTCAAATGCTATGGACCAAATATTGTTTTGCTGCATAGTGGTGTTTCAGTACTTCTCTATTATCTGCCAGTGTGGGGCTTCAGCTAATACTTTCGCAACGCATCACATTGTATGACTTACCAACTCCAAGTCGCTTGCACTTATAAACGGCAGTCTGTTCCACACATACAGCTCTAGGAGTCTGCCCGTTGTACATACAAAATGCGTCATGTCTGAGTGATCAAATCGATGGATACTGCGACTGCCAGAAACCACTAATCGAGGTGTAGATACTGCCTGCAGTTGTAATTGCCACTGCCTCTGTCTCTGATTCCTTTCTGTAGCTCGCGTACGCAGTGGATTTGTAATGATCGTGAGGGCTTCTGGATTAGGGATGGGGGTAGGTAGGTTTTCAAGACCGCTGAGAGAAGTGCGAGTACTAGCTAGTATTGGAAACGAACCGTCCAGGGTTCGTACAATTGACAAACTGATTTGGTCTGCGCTAACCGGATCCTTACCAAGCCTTTCGCCACAAACCCCACCATTTCAGCCTACAACTGCGAACAAAAATAAGTAAGCGAGGTCTTGTCCGATCGGCTCTAGTTATAGCGCATCTTGTAGCTAACATCTCCCGCTACAAGATGCGCTACAATACGAGCTGATCGGACACGAACTCGCCTACCTATTATCGTTCGAAGATAGATGGTTCCCGAACCAGTTCAGACAAACCTCGGAACTTGGTCCAAATCTCAGATCGAATCCGTATTGAACCACATCCTGATTCAATCCGCGAGAAACAGATCTGCTTCATTGCCAACACTAGTGCTAGCTATGCTGGATGTGGGGCTGGATACAACGTGATGCATTGAGTCTGTGTGTGAGGTTCCTCTGAGTGCTGTTGTACTACGACTAACTGTACCCGGTATAGCGGTTTGAATATTCATTGACTGTTCCTGTATAGCAGACACGGTGGAAGTCACATATTGAGTGATATCTGCTACGCGAGAATTGTTCAGCGAAGATGAGGGGGTGGAGTTCTTACCTTGGATTGTAGAGCCTATGAAACTCCCTCCTTGAGAGGATTCCCTCTTGCCAGCCGCAGCCGAAACACATCTCTTAGCAGGGGGAAGCTGAGAATTCGCTGAAGGCGTATGCTTTTGTTGTTTCTGACGATTAGCAAGACTTCGAACATTTGGTACAACCGGAGTCTTGTCAGGGTGAGGGCTTGGAGAAGGCATAGTCCAATATAGATGTTCGACATCAAGAATGTAGGAATACTTTCCTCTGCATGCAGATGCAACGGCAGGTGAGGCAGACTCCTATTTCAGTGACCAGGGAGGAATTCGAAAAAAAAGGGAGGCCTAGTGTAGACCGTGCTAGACTCTAAATCACTATCGTCTGAGACGACACTCGGAGACGAGATCAGTTGAAAAGCGTTCAATTATGGGGTTTACTGCCATCAGATTAAACTCGGATTAAATTCAGCATTGATATTCACTGTTACAGCAATGTGTGAAGGTCTATTTGCACTACTTGAAGGGTATTTATGCCTTCTTGGAGCAATTATGATAGTATTGCACTCGTTCGTAGCACAATACTTCGAACCATTGATTGTGTATATCATCAGCTTCCAGTGGAAATATCTATTTGGCAGAGCTAAAAGCATCGCAAAGCGAACAATGACATATTCTCTATCATATGATATCTGTTGCATGTACTTTCTCCACTGCTAGGTATGTTGGTAGCCATGTTAGATGGTTGCACAGTTGGGACAACCTGAGAACTATTCAGTTTACTCCAAGATACACAAGGTCTGAGCGGGAAAACTGGTATATGATACAAAAGCAGTGTCTGGCATCTTAAACCTGCCTCACCGCGAGTACTAAATATCGTCTTGAGTTTACCCATTCATGAGGTGCTTGGTGGTTGTGCATGATGAAGGCTGGACCGTTTTGTGTTCTATATTTAACAAAATGTAGGATATGAAACAAAATTATCACATCTTACAAGTTGGACAAAGAAATCGCAGGAACTCGAGTATATATATCCCTTCTTCCCGCCTACATCTCCTTTCTCTTTTTCTCCCATATTAAACACACCGCCTGCATCCTGAACTATCTCGACATTATGTGACTTGCACAGAACAATGCCACTCGTTGCAAAACACATCCGATAACCTACACAACTTTGTACGTTCCCTCTGGGCTTTCTTCTGCTACATGACACTATATCATAATGCTAACATCCCGGATGTAGACTCATTTCAACTCACAGTGATAGCACCAAAAGGCAGTGGCAAAGGAAAGGCGATGGTAAATGCTGGGGCAAAGATGCTAATATCGGTTGTAATTGGTCGCCTGTCATTGGATCGGAACCGTATAAAGGGATTCTTCTTGGAACACATCCGTGGACTTATACGGATATAAAATATTTGCGGAATCAAGCATAAGAGGGTATGGGACCTCTTCTATGATATAATCTTCCTTGATCCAGTCACCACTCGCGACATTGCCCAATTCCAGCTCATGTGGCTGCACCGCAGGAGCAGGTGTTTTCTTTTTCAGTAGTGGTGGGCTGCCTTCCACTGATATATGGGGCAAATATTTGACCAACCCCGTGCCCAAATGAACAATTGGAGGTGGGACAACCCCCATGTATTTGAGAATCAAGTCGATCGCTCCAATCCACAGACGACCAGTTCGGAAAAGGTTAAACGCACCAGCCAATATTTCTCTTGGTATGGTAGTGATGATCTCAGGGTAAAGATGGAGCCACCAAGCTGCCGGCAGTACAGGCCAGGTGACTTCCTGGCCATTAGGCTACTCAATTGGGATGAGATAATCGACGAGGATGATAATGATGAGAACTGGGCAGATCTCAGAGCTCCAAGCGGTAGAAGGATCCATCCTGGCGATGGAAATAACAATGACGATGGTGAGGGTGATGAGGACACACAGGGCAGTGAGGAAGGGACTGGGAAAGGGAAGGGAACAAAGGATGGGCAGGGGAAAGGGAAGGTGACTGAGGATGGGAAGGGGAAGGGGAAGGCAACAGAGGAAGGAATTGGGAAGGGGAAGGCAACAGAGGAAGGAATGGGGAAGGGGATGGGGAACTTGAACAGGAAATGGAAAGGTATTGTTAAACAAACTCCAGGGAGAGAAAGCTTGCAGAGCGGTGGAACGTCCACTGGGAGCGAGGGGAATGGGCAGCCTAAGAGATCCATCAGGGATGATATCTCTCGTGCCGTTGCTTTGCAGTTGTAGAAGGAAATGTATGAGGCAGACTCGGATACAGGACTAACTAGAGCAGGTATATTAGAGCCGGAAGTATCGCCTGACGTGTCAATTCCCTCAGATGATAATATCCACTCTACCGAGGAGTCCGACACAGAATGTTCCTCAGATTCTGATGTGGATATGTGTATGGAGGATGATGTGGATGCACCGTACTGCGTTGATTTAGATGGCGATGTGGATATGGAAAAGGACGGTGACGATAAAGAGGAGGAAGATACAGAGGAGGAAGATGAGGAGGAGGAGGATGAGGAGGATGAGGATGAGGAGGAGGAGGATAAGGATGAGGAGGAGGATGCGGATGAGGATGATGGCAAAGAACCTCGGACGATTGGCTAGGGAGAGATGATAAATACATCGGCTGCCGATGTAAATACCATTGTAGACGATCAGCCAATCATGCTACCTCAGCAAGGCCAGAAGATACGTAAGCATACCCCATGGCAACAACCTCCGGTACCTGCCCCACAGCCACAAACCCTGGGGCCATGCCCACAACCATGAACTCTGGAGACTCATCCCCTCAGTGGGCTCGAGTTTTGGAGCTTGTGACGTTGCAAAAACCTTGCACAGCAGTGCCAACTCTGCGAGAAGCTGAGGGAGATGGAAACAACTCCAATATCAATGTGAATCAGCAGCTGCTCGACGAATCGGGAGGTGGTGACAGTCTCTCCGATGTCCCTGTTCCCAATATCCCTCTTCCTGAAGCCCCCCAATGGTTCGGTAGGCGAGGACTGAACCAGTCCTAACATTGCAGACGAGGTGATAGTTGTTGCGTTTGGATTAGAATCGGGTTCTTGTCTTGTGAGTTTTCTTTGCTGTAATATATTCATCTCAGGCACTGATTAAGGCATGTGTAGAGGTGTTTTGTTGGCTTAGGGTGTTTTTGTTTTCTGGCTCGTTTGGGTTAGAGGTTGGGTTGTGGGCTTATTTGTTTCCTTTGTTGTAACCTATTTACCTCAGGCATTGATTATTTCACGCATCGCGAGGTTTTGGGATCGCTCAGGATATATTCTGCTTGTGGGTTTTGTATTGGTTTTAGTCTATTCATAGTATTATGGGACATCGCGCATGCAGCATTTTTGCACCTCCTGTCATGTAAGGAACCTCCCTGTGATAGTGTTAAGGCTCAATAAATCTCTCAGGTTAGCTGAAAATATCATGAGCTTACATCCACACCAGACTGCTCAGATCTGACACCAACTTTCATCTCTTCCTACACTGTATACTCCACTCCTAGCATGTTGTCGACAATGCCAGAGAAGACCTCTTTCCATTGCCCCAAATATTCATTCTGAAAAAAGTTCACCTCAGACTGCTGGCGACTTAAACATATCAAATTACACCATCCTAATCACCTTCAAGTTGCACACCAGAAGAATCTGACTATTCGCAGGGTGCTCCGATACGTTGAATCCGCTCAGCGTTGTACCTACAATGATAACAAAGATTTAGTCGAAGACTTGGATTCATTTCCCTATCTTGAACATCTTCAATACATCGCAGACTCAGAGTCTCCATCACCGCCACCTCCACCTCCTCTGTCACAGACGGAAACATACTCCGGTACTGGCGCTCTGCTGAGCAATTACATTGCTGAGCCATGGGAACACAACGCTCAGGGTTGCCTTGAGACGAACCTACAAAAGAATCCCTACTGCCCATTTCCGATGTGTGAAGTGTACAAATCTATCGAGTGTGGGATGAAGAAGAAGGGCATGAAGATATGCTATGACAAAATGCTGAAGGAAGAAAACACCGCTCTGCATTTTTCAAGCTTCAAAAATGGGGATGGCATCTAGAAGCTCATCGCCAGCATACCAGATGATCAGGCTCTTGGAGAGTGGGAACTATTCACTCTCGAGGATATGAGATAGAATGACAATCACTATCACCCTATCAAATACTGGAGTCGAGATATCATCAAAAGTATGAGATGGTTGATGCAGCAGCCAGCCTATGCTGAGCATCTTATTTACACCCCTCAGCATTGCTGCAACAGTGATATGCCTCCAAGACACCTCTATACCGAAATGCACATGGAAGACTGGTAGGGGGAGACACAGATAAGGTGAGATACCTGAGGATAATAATGTGCTAATCGATGTTAAGTCAACTCTCAGAGTGGGGGATACATTGGTTCCCTTGATCTTCATGTCTGACAGAACAAATCTCTTGAATTTTGCTGGCCACAAGAAAGTGTGGCCTGTATATATGACAATTGGTAATCTATCTTAGAAGATCCGCCAGATGCCCTCAACGTACAGCGTTGCAATGGTCGCCCTCCTGCTGATTCCGATCAAGAACTGCAATATTTCTCAGAAACGGCTTGATGAGCAGCAGCAAACAAACCGACAGGTGCTGAATGAGGTACTCCGGTAGGTACTCTACCATCTCACCTTTAAACAAAATGCCAGTATCGGGAGTGGGTATTACAATGTTCTCTGTGCAGATGGCAACTTCAGGCATTGCAAACCAGTTTTAGTAGCATGGCCTGCAGATTGCCCAGAGTATAGCGACCTACATCATCTCGAGCGGCATGTCTGTTTTTGGTATGAGTGTCTAAAGAACGAACTTGGAGATTTTGTCCCTCCTAACAAGCAACAGTCCCAGCAGGATCACAATCTAATTAGAACGCTCAGCGATGCCAACACCAAGGCAGCAGATGATGAACTCTCGTCGTACCATGTTCACTGAGGATTCAACATGTTTCGACATTTTCCCTGTATTGTGAACGACCCTCCGAAGCCCAACCTCCTCCATATAATGCCGATCGGCATGCTTGACCACCTCTATAACTGAATTTTCCACTTGATGACGACGTACGAACGGCTCGACAAGTACAATGCAATCTGGTTATCCGTACCTGCTTACCATGAACTCACACCAAAATATAAGTCATATGAGGAAGTTTCTCAATGGAATGGGAAGGAGATGAAAGAAATGAATCGGTACCTGCTTGGAGTTGTAACCCTGACTCTACGAGGTGGAAGCCCCGCTCAGCGTTACATATTCAATCACGCAATTGAGTGCACACAGGCATTGTTAGAATTCTATATGTATGCTCAATATAAATCTCATGTTGATGCAACATTGAGCTATATGGAGGATGCCTGGCATTGTTGTCACACCTTCAAAGATGTTTTCTTACTCTGGCAAGCCAGCAAAAAGGTAAAGGCCAAAGTCAATGCCCTGAGAACGGAACTCGTGAAGAAGCGAAAGTTAGACGAGGAAACAAATGCTGAAACTTTGACACTGTTGAAGAAGTGGTGGGTAATGAACGCCTGGCAGGATTATATCAGCCACGAGATATATATTCCCAAGGAGATAGCTGCCGACTTCAACTTTCCGAATTAACTTGATGTCTCATTGGGTCACACATATTCGTCGATACGGAGCCTTACAACAGTATTCTGCCGAGAGTCATGAACAAGCACCTAAAACCAACCTCAAAGATGGTTGGAACACCTCCAATAACAATCTCAACTACCTGCCGCAAGTAATCACCTTTCAGTGTCGCATTCTTTGCTTCGAAATCAGGGAGCTCAATCTCCAAGTCCTCACTCAGCATTGGGAAAACAGTGCTGCCGTCTTCAGAGTCCTCTCTTCTGGTGCTGATCTGCCTGCCCCCCTGAGCTGCCAGTCATATTTGAAGCCCGAATTCATGGGACCCCAAAACCTCCATGATGGAAAGTCTCCTGACACTATAATCAAAGACTTCAGAGTATTACTCAATAATACGCAAGACGCAATGCACCGCGTGGCAATATACAACGGCATGCGGGAGTTTCTCAAGGGTAGGAGTCGTAACAAGACCTATATATAGGATGAAAAACTGCACGCAATGGAGCTTTTTATTTACCATGGTATTAAGGTTCAAGTTGAGGATTTTGAAGGTGAACGCATATCTCAGATATATCGATGCACAGGAAGTCAGAGCTGGCATGGAGGGAATCGACGGAATGACTGGGTATGAGTAAAGCAATGCCTGGGAGGTGTTATAGCACATTGAATGGTCATCTCCCGTGGCAACTGTAATGACTATTCAAAATCAAGAGGCTCCTGAACGAGGATGGAGCTTTCGTTGAGTACTGGTTAGCCATGGCGCTCACCACAATACCAGGAAACTTGGGTAACCTGGATCCTGTCTTGTAATCTGTACAAGTGAGCAAAGCTCCGGCAGCCATAGCTTTGCCAGTTTTCGGTGTGGGAAATATCGTCAGCTGCACGCACGTAATTTAAGAGACAGCTACTTGTAGTAAGACAGGAGATAGATGGACCGAGCGATGGATTGTCAATAGCCACATAGATTTGGCGACTTGGAATGATGTATATAATTAGTAAAGAGACAATTGCATTTTGCGCGCAGGTAGAAGGAACACGAGGAGAGGTTTTCACAGCGTCACATATCGCATTACAATTCCGATGCAAGCACATACCATATAAACCCATTTTGACTTATAGTTACCGTTGTCCACAATGCCAGAGTATTCATTTAATAGAGGCGATGGACAGAGCGAGAAGAAATGGGGAAACTACCACTGGAAGGCAATACGCAATGCGATACGTAGTATTGATATCGGGTATGGAGTAAGCCGCCACCGGGGTGTCTCTGACGGCTCTGATAGTGCAGGTCCACTCAGACGGAGCCATTCCATCCAGACGGAGCCATTCCGTCCAGATGGAGCCAATTCGCCTGGACAGAGCCATTCCGCCTGGACGGAGCCATTTCACCCGGACGGAAATTATTTTTGCTGATGTCATAATGATCTTCCTGTGTCCCCATCGTGGCAATGAGTTCACGGTCAATGTAACAGACCATGATGTCTTTTTCTCCTCCCAAAAAAGGCTAGAGGATTCCGTCTATCCAATGCTGTAAAGTAGCTGAGATATTGGAGAGGCTGAATGGTATAACTGTGTATTCGGATAATCCGAACTTTGTTCTCAAAGCCATTTTTCATTCATGTCCCTTGGCCATTCGAATCAAGTGATAACCTGACTTCATATCCAGTTTTGTTACCCTGGTTGTTCCCTTCATTCGCCTTGGTAATTTGTCTATTTATGGTAAAGCCATCTTGTTCTTGATCGTTAAGTCGTTTAGTCTCCAATAGTCAACACAAAGACGTAGGTATCATCCATTAGGCTTGGGTACAAACAAGATTGGTGCTCTCGGCTGCACTTTGGACAGATGTATTATTCATTTTCTTATCATTTTGTCAATTATATTACTTTAGCAATCTTTCTTCTTCCCGAGATAACTGATCTATAATCCCACTTTTACTTGATCGTATAGCACGTTTAAATGAACCTCATGATCATGTGGTCCATATTGGGGTAGTTTTCAGCTTCGTGAGGGTCGAACAGTAGCATCCACATGTGATACTGTTCTGGTTATTTTTCCGCTAGTATACCTGGAGCTGCAAAGCATACTTCACCGATATTGATTACTTTGTCATTGAAAACTCTTTGTTTGTCATAACTGATTTCCCAGTTAGTATGTCTTTTTCTCTGGTTGTAACACACCTGTTCACACTCCGTAAAATATAAACAACCGTATATTACTTTCTGTGTCTTGAGTTGTTTCAGATACCATGCAGATATTAGAATGTCATAGTCAGTATATATTGGTACCACCTCGAAAGTTTCGAGAGTACGATGATTTCCAAAAGCTAAACTCAGACCAATAGTATATACATTTGGAAGAGATACTGACTTACTGCAAAAGTTCTTAGCCTTAATACCGTTCTTTCATCTTACTACTGGTATCTTAAATACTTTTGCGGATTGAGGTGATGTTGTAAAAGACGACAATCCAAAATTGAAAATGGCTCGTACTGGGTATTGCTGTACTCTTCCTGATCTATTGGTTTAATCAACAAGAAATTGATAAACCGATCTTTCCCCAATTCGTAGTTTTGGGATGTTATGTATTTTCTTAATTTCGTAGTAAACATAATCGTCTGAGGTATTTTGTTTCTTGGTGGGTAATTTCTCCTCTGAGGGAGCGTGCTTTCATTTTGTAGCCATCCTTCAGACAATGGCACAGCTGCAATAGGTCGTTGAGGGTATGACGTTCTACCCCTCATAGTTAGGTTCTTCATTGATTAGAACCCCGATTGAATCAGGTATGGTATTTTTGTGGTGATGCTCTTCGGCTTCATAGTCAGTGGGTAAGGTATCTAGTGCTTGTCCGATGGTCATTGGCACCTCTCTGCCGTGATGTTCACAGTAAGAAGTATCCCACTTATCGTATCCCAAGTACATATCCTTGTATCTTGTTCAGAAGGTTTCGAAAACTGGATCATCGATTGCCAAGCCGCCACCATATGCTGATGCCTGAGTCCAATACCAGTTTCAAGAAGATACTGCTGAGGGCTCATCCCAAAAGTATGCTTCAAGGGGTTCTTCTGGTTCCAAGAGTATTGTATCGATATTTGCAAAGATGTTAAGAGTTTCTGATTCTGAAAGTTGACAGGGTAGTCCTGCAAGGTCAAGGAAGTTAATTCTGATGTGGCAGTTGGTATTGTATGGTGTCATTGTAGTTATTTCTGGGGGTGTTGGTGTCATGGTATTACTGCTAGTAGCTTCATCCATGACGGAATCCTCAAGGTACGGACCGCAATAATAATACAGACTTTTGTCCTGCCTAATCTCCATTATCCTCTATATAATTCATACCAACCCTTTTTAATCTGAACTGCCCTGTTGTTCCTACCAATTTTCGGCATTATTCGAATCCTCCTGTTCTTCCCTGTCGGCGGATTCCGAACAGGATAGTATTTCTCCATCCGACGTTTCTCCATCCTCTTCTAGTTCTCCGACTACAAACTCGTCCATCTCATCATCCAACTTGTTATATGCCCTGACCTTAATCTTCTAATATGCTATCGGGTGGCTACAATCAGCGGTTCCTTTAGACAACTTGATGTCCTGAATACTTGTCATCGTATTGTGATTCCCCTTTCGATTGGTGGGCCTCACGCAGCGTTGACATTCTTTTGATGGTCTCTGTCGTGCCACCTCTCTGTTTTCGATTCTTTCAGTCAGCTGTCAGAAAGTCTTTCCCTCTGCGTTGACAAAAGGGTTGTGTTTTGATGATCTCCTTCTATTGGTCGTTGTTCGTTGTTGTTTTCCCTTTTGTTCGAAATATTGCTGTCACTGCTGAAATCCGTATGCAAGACTCCTGCACTTCGGAATCTTGCCCTTTTCTCTGTTTACGCTTCCATTATCGCTGCTCCGAGACTTGCCGACCATTTCAAAGTTTCTCTCTGTCACCTGCTATACTTCCACATTTTTGCTGGTATTGATAATGATTGCGCAGAGTTCATCTTTTGTTTTATCTGCTGGATTGATGAGGGTAAGCTGTGTAAAGACCTGTGGGGATAGCATACTCATCAACATAGTTAGATATGCTGCCTGTGCAATCATGGCTTTCGCGTTGAAGGTGTCAAACTCAGTAATAATATCCTGCACGTTGCCAGTGTAGTGTAGCTCCATTATAGCCTTGTATTCCGTTTCATGCTGATGTTGGTTGTGAAAACGAGCGCTAACCACAGCGCGATACACAGACCAACTCCGGACATGTTTTCCATTTGATGTATCCAGCTCCCATTACATGTGCCAGGATAGGGCGTACTCTTCCAGTGGCCTGCACATGTATTGTATCTTAAGACGAGGTCAGATAAAAAGGTTAGGCTGGTCCGCGATAAATACCTCCATTCCCATCCACCATACATCGAAATCCCCCGAGGCCTTTCCTCTAAACTATGTCAGGTCCGATAACTTTAACCTCAGTCTCTTTACCTTTCAGGTCACTGAATACCACTGCGTCCCGGCCACTGTAATCCTGTCCCTGCTGCATGTGAAGATCCTGGTGGGGGTGGATCGCACCACTATTTCTGGCTGGAATTCCTGGTTGTGATGGTGGCAGCACACCTGCTGGCCCTGGTACTGACATTTCTCCTAAGCCTATGTCCATTCCGGATCCTCCTCTCGGAACCATGATTTCCGCCACATCTGAATCAGTAATAGGTAACCTGCTACTATTGCGTTCTGCAGTCCTCTGATGCCAGTATTGGATGTTCGTCCTTCGGTCCAGATGTACTGATTTCAAGTCTGAGAACTTTGCCTTATCGAAGGCTGTGGTGAGTCCAGTGGTTTTTGTTTCCAGGTCCTCAATTTGTTCTGCCAGTTCCTGAAAATCTTCCCACGAAGGAACCTGTTCTGCGAGCTTTTTCCTCAGCTTGTTTATCCTCTCATGCTGGGCATTTATGCTTTGTGACAATGAAACAAATTTAACTATCAATATCTGGAGCTCATTTTCGCACCACTGCACTTTCTTCCTTAGCCTCGAAAATTCTTCTGTGGCCTCCACTATAATCGTATCGCTTTGTTACTGAAGCTTATTAATTTCCATCCTGGCCTCCCTCAGCACTGCGTTCAAAATCTGGATTTGCTGTTCATGTCCTGCAAGAACCGGCTGTCCTAGGAACCTGTCTGTTACCACCGATTGGCTGAAAAGCTGACAATATAGTCAAACGCCTTCAAATTCCTCCTCTATTGCTTCTTTCTCGCTGTTGCAGGTCTCCACTAGGTGTTGCATTTCTTGGTCCAGTCGGTTGACCTGTACCTGTACCATGTCGGTCATCTTGATGTCTTGGTCTGCCGATGTTTCCCGTGAAGCCTCATATTGCTGCTTTGATCTCTCGTACTGTTCTTGCAGCTTCTTCTCCCAATCTGGTAAGGGCCTAGAGGGTTGCTTCGTCTTGCCGACTTCAGACGAAGTTGGTGCCAATTGGCCTGCTCTGAACGTCAACCAGCATCTGTGACTGGCCATTGTATAGTTGTTGTGCGGAGAATATGTAAGGTCCTGTATTCTTTACTTGAGCTGAGTCACGCTCTTGCAGGCTGCTAATGTGATCGTACTGCTACCAAACTGCATTGCAGTTCTGTGAACAGTACTCTGTACAAAGATACTGCCGAATTGGTATCTCTGGGTACTTTATGTATCGTATGCCGCAGCAAGCTCTGTTGTTGCAAATGTAGCAGTTGGTAGTCATAACCACTTTTGGACGTGTCCAATATATTATACTGTTATGGAGATACTTAATGTTTATGTATGGCCTCCTACTCCTCAGAAATCGTAAAGGTCCTGAAGTTGATCTTCAGAGGTATCGTAGTCGGAAACGCTCTCGTAATCATGAACTGGATATTTATGATCTTTTGAGTGGAGTTCATGAGTATAGAACCAATGGAAGATTTCGTACTTGCTATCGTAAGTGTAAATAAAGATTGCTGCGATACGGTTATCGTGAGGGGTGATTGCTTGTTCCTAAAGGGTGTGAGCATAAAGAACAATAGGATCGACGTCTCAAAAGAAACTTATAAAGTAATTGTATTGTAGAAGTAGAAAACATAATAATATTTTAAGTTCTTGTCCGCTGGTGTGTTCTGACTGTAGATTGCTGCTAGAGCTTATCTTGTTACTTTGCAGGCCCAAAGGCGGTTCTTTTATAGATGGTGCAGAATCACTCGATCTCACTCGTCTATGATTTCAGTCTGTTGTACTTAGATGGCCATGGCCTCCGATCGTTAGGCTGGTTACTCGATCTTAATAGGTTGCCCTTCTATTCCATTTGCCTTTCGGCACTTGTTAAGGTGCAAGGCATCCCTGTAGGCTATCCTCATACTGTCAGGTTTTGCCATGTAGCAACTATACCTATTTGCTTTTCATCTGGACTGTATACGTGCATGCAGAAAACAGGTTTCAGCAATGTAAGCTGATACGTTCAATGAACCATCATTTTTACTTCGATCTGTTGACTCAATGTTCAATCAGATAGTTGGTTGCATAGATATGTTTACCTCCATAGGCTTCTATCAGTGACCAGCTGCTGCTATACCACATATCGTTCAATCTTCGGATCTGACTTCTCCCCATTATACGGCTGCGCTCACGACAGATATGATCACCTGTGGTCCGCTGTGCAGTGATAGCCCAATCCACACACAAGTTCTCCACAGGTAGAATGAACTATCGGAAGGCAGTTAACATATGCAGTTTCAGTATTTCAGTTCCCGCATGGTAAAGTCCCACTTCTCGAACACTGATACGTGCCTGCGAGGAATTGTTTCAGCATACTGGCTCCCAATCCGCTGCCCCAAATAGGTGTTGATAACGAAGATAGTTCTGGTCGAAAGAATCATGTATAGCTGACCCAAGAGTCCCCGCTATGATGTGATCCTGCTTCAGCAATACATGTAAGTTCCTAACTATTGAGAGTATAGGCGTATGGCAGCATACTAGCCTAAGCGTTCGGAACAATATATCTGCTAGTTACGTGTTTAAACTATCACTGTTCGAACGAAAAGGTGTACTGCCCACGTACGGATTAATTATTCCGCTTTGTCAGGGTTCAGTATTGCATAGGTACATGCATTTCGAAGAATATTTTATTGCTCAGAGGATGCGATACCACGGATGTGATGTCAACCACCTCCCGAGAGCAGCTGACTACACATTACCATGGACATCCTCCGTACCTGATACACCTGTTAAGGGAAAACCCCAACACAGCTGTTTGACTCATTATTTAACAGTATCATGTATATCTGGTAAGAACTGAAATACTTTGTATTCAACAGAATATTACCTTACAAATGAAGCAGTTATATACTATGCGGAGTATATTGAAGACTCCGATGACTTGTTGGTTTGTCTCATTAAAATAACAAGAGATAGGTTGGGAAGGTCAGGATTGAGAGAGGGCATCTGTACTTAGAAAAAATAATATTGTATTAGTTACTTATACTGTAAGTACTCCTGTAACAGCTTCAACTATTATCTCTCTTTTGAAGGTCAAGGCAGTTACCTTTCAAGCAATATACCCACAACTGTATCACAATTTACAATTCTCTCCTCCAGCCTCTGTTGATACAGCTGTTCCCCCTTTTTCATCTCTGATACTGTATTCTATCCTAGTAATTCAATGCATTGCTGTACACCATCTGGTATCTACTGGCAATCACATACTAATGGTCAGAAATACTGCAAATCAGGAGGAGTTTGCAACTCTCACAGATTTGCCAGTTGAACTCAGGGATTTGTCATCCTGAAGTATATCCCCTGGAGAGGAGTTCTCACCATGGAGAAAGATACAATTGGTGATGCTAGAGTATTGATGCAACTGAAGGAGTAGGTGATTGGTAATAGTGTGATGTCATTGGTAGTAGCTAATATGATAATAGAGGGGGTAGACCTGTCATGAAGAACTTTATCTGAGGTATACAGTATTCAGCAAGATTTACATCTCAGCATGATCTGCTCACAGTTCAACTAGTTGAATGTTTCCTCTATGCTACGTAGTTTAAAATCTGTGTGATGTTGTTGAGTATGTATTACTGAAGAGTACTGTACTTGACTAGTATACTAATATATATTATAGGTTTATGTTAATAGGGACTAGAGATGGATTTATTTCTTTCCTTATATCCTTCAATGAGAGCAGAATCATTTTCACATTTTCAAGAATAGTTTCGAGTCTGTTTGATTCTGTTCAGATTTTCTTTACATCATTCATATTTTGATTTATTTCTTCAATTCTGATGATAGAGTCTAGTATCAGGTAGCCAAATTTTATTTTACCTTCCCGATAGTAGTGAATGACTGCCATATTGATGGTATGTTATAGCTTGATAACATTTAGTTTGAAGTATCTGGCTTTGTAATTGGATGTGTCAAATCTGTTTGGAATCAAATCACTTATATTACAAGCAAATACAATTGGCATCATTTGATTATCTCTCTTTCTGAGGGAATATTCTTGCTGCAACTTACAGTGATAGGTCAATCATTTTTCACATTCCATCAACCTTATGCTGCCCAGTGAACTTGAAATTGAAACGTGATTCTGATTATTTCCACTTTCTTTTTGTACTCTCTTTTTGTACTATTTTTCTACCCTTACTTTTTCCACTTACTGTCTGTCTTTCTCTCTTGCTGTCTTTCTACCTTGCTATCTGACTACTTTTCTCCCTGTACTGCTGTTTCTTCTTTGGTATATATACTTCACACAATACAGCCAGCAACTTAATCTATGTCTTGTATTATCTGACCAATTTCTCATATTGCAGAATATAAAATATGAAAATACATTGAGCTAGCTAACAAGAGGAAGCCAAAGGAGACAGTGTCTACAAAATAACACATTAATTATTCAATTGTACAGTTCTCTTTCATATGTATTTCAATTAAATCTACATTACATCCAGTCCATAATCAACTGTTATGTTCGATTGAACTAGTATTCAGTTTTATTCCAAGTAGGAGTTACCCTGTAATCAATATCAGTTGACTCTGGTATAGACACTAATCATTATCTACTTTACAACTGTTTATTTATTATCTTTCCTATATATTTTGAAGTATCCAACCCCTGTCAAACTATAGAACATATAGGTTATTCATCTATATAGGAGTCAAACTATCAATATGTCAGGATAGCTGAAAGTTACCGAAGTATTCAAGAAAACATATCTGATAAAAAAAACTCCTACTATCTGATTAATTATTTCAAAGTGAACTTACATATCAATTAATATGGAATTTTATGAGTTATATATATCTACTGCAGATTGTGAAAGGTATGTAGCCAATCACTTGCATACAGGAAGGAATCTATCAAATACTTCTGGAATTGTAGAACGAGAATCTCGAGATTGACAAACTACTCTCTTGATTATATACTTGTTCAATAACTGTGTACCACAAAAGGAAAAATGCAAAGACTATTGTGAAACACTCTGCAAATGATAGGCTTGCAAATGAAATAATTAAATGTTAGTTTAAGAAACTCTGCATGAGCAAGTTACTTATTAGTTCATATCATACAGTATTTATAATCAGTTTCCAAGGTAATGAAAGACTTTGTCACATGATTGCAATCTTTGTGAACGCTTCACAATGTAATAACCAACCCATTACTAATACCAAATATCTGATATAATACTGTTCTAGTTGCTTCTTATCATCAATTGCACTTCTGGAAAAGATTCAATTGCTGTATAAAAAGTATTGTGCAGTCTTCATCTATGCTGCCAATATTCTGCAATTGGAATTGATATTTTAATGTTCATACTGATCTCTTAGTCATGCTATTGTTGATAATTTCATCTGCGATAATAATTATGATATACTTGACATATCTGGTGATACCATTATCAATATGCAGTCTATGGTGTTTATAATTCTTGTCCACATTATTCAGAAGAGTAGGATCAGATTTTATTTGTTTGTTCTTTGAAATCTTATTTTCTTACAATACTTGATTGGATATTTAATAGTTCTCATGATAGTACAAAGACTTCTATTTACTCCAAGACAAATACCTTTGAAATTCTGTAAGAATAGAATCCAACCTGAAACAAAGGATATCTAATATAAATATAAGTCAATCACAATCCCTGTTACCAAAGCATAATGTACAAATGTAAAAGCTTTACATTGCGAAGAGTGACAACCCACACAGGGTAAAAGATATCTTCTAACTATAGCAACTATAACAACATTAGCAATAATAACAACAATGGTAATAATAGGAACAATTACAACAATGGTACCAGCAGCAGCAGTAATAGAGTAATCAAATCCATTCCCTCTCCATGTGAGATAGATCTTTATTGGTATTCGTAAGAATATGCAGAATATTCAAAGATATATTCTTATTGTTTATGACAACAGGATCGAAATTACTTGCATTCTAATCAGTAGAACCTGCATCAGGAGTGACTTCAATCTGGGGATGGAAAACAATATTCAGTGGATATAGTGTATGTATACATATGTATACATTACTCATCAGAGGCTGCAAGGTACAAAACAATCAAAGTGAGAACATCTTTATCATGAAAGGTCTCGACATTGCAGTTCACAATCAGAATATCATACACGGTCCTTTACTATTTGTATTTTGCATATATTGCCTCTTGTATGTTGGAGTTCTATTTTTGCTTGTTCTTCAACTGTACATGACAGAATGTCATCCTCAAGTTACTTGAATGTTACTGCCAAAAATATATTAGATCTTTTCATAGACTTGAAAGTCTATATACTAGCAAACTGAAAAATAGGTGAGAAGTCTCAAGAAGTCAGATAAATATTAGACATTTAGATTGATATAGTATTCTAATAAGCTGTCCATATAATGATTTCAAATATCAGGTTGATTATTCTGATCATTTACTAACAATGTATTTGCTATGTCTGATCTGAACGATATATACACTATATATAAGCCTGAAAATTTCAGGAGTAGCAAAGGAGTAGCAAAGAAGCAGCAAAACTGCTTACACATTATCAGTTACCTGTAGAATTATTTTCACAATGACCTGAAATCAAGAAGTATATGTATTGCAACTTGCCTGACAATATGTGAATCTATTCTTCTTCAACAATTTTTGAACATTTTTAACACTGTCAACTCCAACTCATTACTCTGAAGTTAGAGTTACTGAATATGCTATTATACCTCATGGACCAATGTACTCCAAATTGTATTGATATTATCAAGATAATGTTCAGTAGGGAAGAAAAGATATAGAAGAATAAAACTACTACAATTGCGAACAAGTATTGTATAGTAATAAATTTCAGTACCAAAGGTACTGATTGAGAGTCGGTATTCTAACGGTTGTAGAAACTAAGGAGAGAATACTGGAATGACAATGATGAGGAGGCAAAGAAACTTGACAATAATCACTGCGGTGAACAGATATTGTGCTGAAGAGTAATGAATTATTTAGTAGACAAGGGAACAAGTGAAAAATAATACAAATCTGCACTAGATTCGATACTATACATGGCAGTTTCTGATATTCCTCATACCCTATAACTCATCTCTCCCAAACCTTTAAATGAATGAAACCATTGCATTTTACCTGTAGTATCTTCACTGACAATCACACCTTTATTCTCTGTCATGATCGCTGAATTTGCACTTCTTATCTTCTAATTTCCAATCCATCACTCCATCTTCACATGTTACTCTTCCATCTGATTCCATACATCGATAATCACTTCTGCACCGATTCCCACTCCTATATAGCCATGATATATTGATTCCATATTAATATCTCCTGGGCTAATTATCTTTAAGTCTTTGTGCAACCAGATATATAGCTGTTCTGAACTAGTTTCTAGTCCAATAAATAGATTCTTGGGCAATATAAGGTTGATGATTGTATTTGTTCTCATGTCAGAACTCTTGCCTGAGATGTCAATGATACTCCATTGGTTAGTGATTTTGGAACGTATCAGAATTTCTGTAATTTTATCAATCATAGGTATGTATAATATGACCTTCCTATGTGAAATAACTATATGGCATACAGGTTTGAAATACTGGGCAGGAAAGTACTTTAAAGTAAAGAATATCAGAATTATCTTAAGTGAATGACTTTTTCAAGCAGTATTGTATTCATATACATTTCCTTATTGTCATTGTAAGATTCCACTCCTGTATTGCATCTGTCACTATTAGTACATTGATACAATTTGGTACATGTTCAGATCATTGAGACAGATACTTCCAAGAAAATTATCATTTCAGAACCTATATTGATGATTCCTCATGTGGGATAATATATAGCCTCTCTTCAATATACCATAGTAATTCCAATTATGAATCTGAATTCATTTCTCTCCCTTGCCTGCATGATGTTACAGAAACAGAAGAATGAAGATAATATACTTCAGTTGAATAGTTGAGAAATACATACTTATTGTCATCATGGCATATTGTTTCTGAATAACGGTTCAGGTGAAGACAGATAACTCACTCTGAATATTATTATCATAGTACAAATGACTCTCATTTTGGGAAAAACTAAATGTTTTGGGTCATTATCAGGGTCATCAAGTAGCAGAGGTATGTGTTAGCATAATATTGTGTCTATGGAATCGAAGAAAATTGGAAAAAAATGAATATCTAACTCATTCTACTGAAAAATACAGATGTCCAAATTCATGCTAATAAACTCTTATTACATTACCTTTCTGCCAGATATATATTCAGATAGATACAATCACTTAGCACTAAATAAGTATTTGGTTGGCTTGTTGACCTGCAACTATATCCCAATTTGTACAAGCTACTCAAACTAGTCAAGGAGTATTGTTCAATCATAGATCATGTATATAATATACACACATCAATATCAAATCTATTCAGTCAGCAACAAGATTGTTTGTATTTTTATTGCCTTAAAGGGAATAGCTTCATATGTTTTATGTATGATATCTTGAATATATTGTGTAATATCTAAAAACAGACATAGAATTCACTTATCACAGTGACAAATAACTTTTTTTGGATAGCAGATATAGTATGTAAATGCTTAAAATGATAATAGCTAATATTACTAAGTTCATCCGAACTATGGTATAACTAGAAATAGTTCAATATCAAATCTACCTAAGCATCAGTATTTTTATTATTATTTGTACAAAAATCTGTTTAAATATTTACTATAAGTAAACAATCAAAAAAACTGACTAACTGCAGAATGATATTTAGAACTGAAGTAACTCTTCACCGAAATAAGAAGTAATACTTGTTACAAGAGTAACAATAGTATATATTAAAGAATACAAAAAACTCCATATCTCTAGTTGTTACTCTTACTATTGTTCATACCAGTCACAGAGAATTTCTAATACATAAGCTACTGGGTGAGAGCAGTGATATACTTTTATTTGATAATATATACAGGTCTGGCTGCAAGAGCATTTAAAATGTAATAGCAATCACAAAAGTACGTAGCCTTTGCCTTGTCAACCTCTGTATACTTTCAATTTATATATCTATTGAACGTTGTAGCTTCAATACATCTGAGTAACTATTGCTAACATATTATATACTTATTCATGATGAGTTCCATCATTTTAATGTTGACCCTGTTCTTTTCCAGTAACTGAGGCTTCTCATTATGATCAATATCCTGGATATGCTCTTTTTAGAAATTGACAATACTAGCAAATCTGAAATATCTTGAATAATAACTGATTGATCAGACAATTCACAATATACAGATATTGGAGTATCTGGCTATTCAGGGTCGGATGAATGGCAATCATAAACTACAAAAAATAGTGGATCAATCAGAATACTCACTCAGGGGATTCAACAACTCAGCACTTGGTTATTATGGAAAGATATTATCTCATCCTGCAATCCAACTTTAGCAATTCCATTGTATCTGTTAGTAATGTTTCTTATCATCTACAAGTTGCTTGTGGAATTGATGGTGTTAACAATGAAGTGGATCAGTTCATGCGAGAATGAACCGTATCTGAATTTGAAGCGAATTCAATCTGAAATTTGATACAGTTCCATGGTTCAACCCGGATGTCGAACAGAATCCAATAACTGCCAAAGATCCCAAGTAATTGAGTTCCTGTCCGATCAGCTGGAGTTTACATTCATCTCATAGCCCAGTAAGTTAGATAGAAGGTGAACTAAAAATCGTACTGATCGGACAAGAACTAGCTTACGTATCTTTGTTCAAAATTGTGGGCCAAAATGGTGGGGTTTGAGGTGAATAGTGTTGGCAATGAACCGCACGGAATTCGTACTATTGATGAACCGGTTTGATTGGAGTGAAGCGGATCCTTGCCAAGCCATTCCCCTCAAATCCCATCATTTCGGCCTACCAGGGCGAACAAGAATAAGGAAGCCAGTTCTTGGCCGATCGGTTCGATCATTAGTGAATCTTGTAGCTAACTTCTTCCGCTATGCGATGCATCAAAGATCGAGGCGATTCAACATGAACTCGGTTATCTAGTGTCGTTCGAAGATAGATGGTTTGCGAACCGGTTTGTGATAAATCTCGAAACTTCGTCCAAATCTCAGATTGAATTCATATCGAACCCCACCTTGGTTCGATCAGCGACGAACCTGTCCGCTTCATTGCCAACACTAGAGGTGAATGGCTTGGAAAGGATTTGATTTTTCAAACCAAATCGGTTCATCAATAGTACAAACTTCTGATGGTTAATTGCCAACACTAGAAATCAGATATTAGTGTCACAAGTATTTGCATCAGATCGGCCAGGAAGGTTGACAAATTTAAGAATTAGATAGTCAGGAGGAGTGAAATATTCACTTGTGACAACCTAAATGCCAAGTACTTGCCACTGTCCTTCTTAGCAACCTCGCGCTACAGTGATTGAAATTAATATGCAGGCAACTGGTATTGAAACTGTTGTACAGATTCATTGGTAGTATTGCTCGATTGCAGTATCAGATGTACTGTTGTCATAAGCTGAAGAAATGTTATACAGATTACAAAAAATAAATGAAATGTTATAGAAAATGAAGCTATTCATTTCTTGAATTTATGATTTGAATCTATCCAACCTGCTACTCAAACTGATTGTAAGGCCTTCTGGGTGATACCATTAAAGGCCAACATAAAGTGCACTGGCATACTATTATTAGTTGTAATACCATTTCTGTAATAGAGGAATTTGATCCTATGATGAGTTGATTCCACAATAGTGTTCACAAGGTACTGAATGTATTTAGTGTATTCCTTGTTTTCTGTACCATTCTTTCCACTGAATCCCTTTGCAAGGCCATAAGTTCTAATCTGGGGTCAAACATTGATGTCTCTCAGAACTGTAGATTATTGGACTCCCCTAATCACAAGGTCTCTACAATCTACTCAGCGTTGTTTACCCCCCTCATTCTAAATGAATACTCTATGATCATGAGAGTCATACTTTAAATAAGGATTATAGATTATCAAATGAGTAATAAATATGCAGATAATACTTCTGGATTTGATAAATCTGAAATAGGTTGTGGAGTTGAACATGGAATTTCAGTATTTAGAGAGTAAATTCTAAGCTTAGGAGAAAGATTTGGAATATAAGTATAAGAGAGTAATGAGATAAAGAGGAGAAGAAGGCTAGAATATATGGAGAATCAGTATGGGGAGGAGATAGTTAAAAGATATATATATCAGTCCACTCAACTCAAATCAGAATTCAGGTTGAATAAGTACATCATTACTATAGTGTAATTCAAGTTGATTAGCTTCACCGTTTATAGTTAATTGGATATGAGTTTGACTAGGTGTGAGTTGTCCATGTATAATAGTAGTGCTAGGGACACTTAACCTTATAGGTATACTTGGTTCACAGGTGCACTTGATCTCATAAGTGCACTTGGCAGCTGCGGTCAGATAACTGCCCTTTATATATAGTTACCTCGCGAAGTTCTTTTGACATGCTTGCGATTATCGTACTTACTTACTTACTTAGTTCCTTTACCTCACAATTGATATATTTATTACTTATCTCGGTTTGCAACTGTATCTATACATATCAAACCATACGAAGTCGTACGTTCTTAAACTATTATCACTCTTCAGTTATCAGATTTGTTTTGGTCTCGGAATTATTTAATTATCACGTTTCAACATGTCAGATCTATACCAAGAACTATTGCTAGATCGTCAATACCAGACAGGTAATCATCCCATTGAATTGGTTGATGGTAGTAGAGATGATTCCAAGATATGTTGGATGCCAATCCGCTCTGAGAGATGTATCACCTGCCATAATATTCACTCCTGAAAACTTTAAAATGCTATTTTCGACGTAAAATGAGTATCATCACTCGAACGATAAATCAGGATAAGTATATCTGTCAATCAAGTAATGTGATTGCCACAGAGAAGATTCTGAAGTCAATTGTCCCTGAGTGTGATATCACCTACTCCACATGATGATTTCGAATGAGTCACATCACCTCATCTTTCGATATCTATAGGCATCGAAACTTAATAAGTATCTCTATATTGGGACTTCATGGCTGCACAGCTCTTTCTGAGCTGATTCGGAAGTCAATCGATTTGAAGAGTCGTATTACCAACTATGATCATTATATGTTCACGCAGATACTCTCACAACCTATAAGTATCCGAGTTTGAAATGTATACCATTCAACAAGTCATTTGATGGTAGCAGATACAAATCGGAGGTCAATCAATCCTCAGAAACATGTTACTGGCCCTTATAGCCACTGCTGAGAAGACCTCGAAACACATTCAATGATATCTATCACAGTCAAACGGTAGTTTGAGACTAAACCAACCTAATTGGATATCAAGTGCTAGTGAACATTCATCAATATCACTCTCACATGTGGATTAATTGATTCTACGATACCTCTTTTCCAATGTGTAACTACTTGGAACCCATACATATTGTCATCACTAGGGTGATGATTTGGGATATGTATTCAATCCACTGGAGTTGATTGACATCAGCAAAGTCAATTCCAATACGATTCGGAGGTCAATCGATCCTATATACTTGTGATCGGTCTGATGGCCACCACTGAGAATTCCTTGGAATAGGTTTGACGAAGGTATTGATGTACGAATGATCAATGGCAACCTATTGAAACAGCTCGAAGAGCTAGTGAAACCTTCATCGACGATACTGTTATACGTATCGATTGGTCAATTCTAAGATAGTTACCACTGAACATGCCAATTTATTGACGATTGAGTCTTGTGTGATGTCAACCACCATAAATATGACCGATCAAGTAGACTTGACTATTAACTTCCTCCGATGTGATCGAAACCTCAGAAGCACACTTGACGTATACCTTCCTACAATCTGAGCGGAAGCTTCGAACCGCACCTACGAGTTTAAGTATTTCACAAATTAAGTATTCTTATGGAGAATGATTACACAAGTACAGATGTATACTTATGGAGAAAGACTACTGATGGGCAGGGTACAAAACCCTGATAGTTGTGCTGTGGTTGCAGATCATGAAACAGCTCTGAGTGGAAAGTTTGACCCTGAATATTCTAAAGTATCCAGAAGATACAAGCCATTACTCCATTGTGCGATTCTACAAGACAGATAAGTGATGAAGCCACATTCGTGTCATATCGTTCATACAGAACTCATATGAGATCAACAAGATGAGATGAAGTGCGGTCAGGGTCGAATCGACTGCAACGTGATGATTATTTTTATATCCTCAAGTCTGCTCAGGTCACTCGGGCTACCACATAAACCTGTATTCATCTCCATCCAGGAGTCATGTCGGCAAAGGAGAGTCAAAAGTCGATCATCACGGTTCAGTATATTCACTATCCTTATTGCCCCAACGCTGCTCAGGTGATCTGGACTACTATACGAACCGGTATTCATCTTCACCCAGGGGTTGAGGTCTGAGCAGAAAAGTTGAAGACGAGTATCTCGGTACAGTATTTTGAGCACTTAACTCCGGTTGATGAACCGGAGGTGATGATTGTGCCTATGGCATATGACATTGGTTCCGAACTAGGAATCCTGAGGTCGACTCGAAGTCCGCTCGACTTCTAGTCATGCAGATTCCTAGTGGTGATCACAGGATAAAGGCCACGGTTTCAAATGAGTCCATGGGACCCTTGGCAGCCATTCAGATGATGTTGGAAACTCCACAGACAGAGGATGGAGTTCCAAACATACTTCTGCTTGGAGCAATCGTATTTGACAGTCTTATAGCTAGCGACATGATTTTCGAGGCATTTGTCATACTACCTGGCAATTGCACAGAGTTGCTGGGAGCTCCGATGGAAGGTACCACACAAGATAGGGAAGCTCCAAGAGCTTAATACGCGAGCAGGAGTAGTGGCGATAGTTGGGGCAGAAAAGTTACACATTGACAGTACTTGACTGACTGCTACTGGCTCACCGAGTGACGAAGGGAAGAGACACGTCATGGTCATACTCTATCTTGTTGGGCCGGCTGGTACCACTACCTCCAGGCAATCCTACCCACCATCAGATGAGGTTGAAAACACACAGGTAGCAAGTATAGATGGAGCTTTGGCACCTGTAACGGTACCTACAGATGATGACAGCCATGATATATCCCTACCAAGTATCAGGGATTGGTTGAAGATATTAGTAAGGCCAAGATAGAGACTCTGTCACCGTACCAGTCAATTGATCATGTTATCGATCCTGGGTACAAGCTGCAATATGGATGTATCTTGAACCTGTCAGAGGGTAAGTTAAGAACTCTAAAGGTCCATATCGAGACAAATCTGACCAATGGTTTCATCCAGCGATTATCATCACCGAAGGTGGCTTGAAACTTCCAAGTTGACTACTGAGTGCTCAAAGCGAGCACAATCAAGAATCGGTACCCCTTTCCATTAATCTCAGAGATACTTTGCAATGTTGGCAGCGATGAGCAATGGATGCTGAGCAGATGGCACATATTGAGCCATGGGAGATATGCGGAATGCAACATACTGATATGGCAATACAAGGTTATATTCATCGGAAAAAGAACCATGTCGGGCACAGGCAGTATGTGGGTCTAGGGCATATCGGACGCTTCAATCGAAACCTCTTGAGCCTCATCATTGAGGGAAACTATACGTACATATGTACAACCCCTGGCGTTGCGCTTGTACCTCCAATCGCAGTATTCCTTGCTATCGCAGCTATACAGTGCACATAATTCTTACTGACGCAGCCATCCAGTGTGCTCACCTTTTGATCCACAACACTACTCATGTGATGTCTGAGCGCAATATATACCTTGACATAAAGCAATGTTCACAGCATATGACGTTTATACGATGCTTTGAATTGCACTCACACCTTGGGCGATGGATACAGTGCAGTGACATTACTGTTGACGATATCTGATATTAAGCTCTGATATATACAGTTTTCCATTCTACAGGTCGCAGCCAGCATGAAGTACATCCACTAAAATACTCTCTCCTCATTCCAAATACCATGCTACACATCGCAGCCAGCTTGAAGTACATCCTCTAAACTACTCTCTCCTTCACAGTCATTCACCGACTCCGACTCTACATCCTCATCCTCATCCTCATCCTCATCCTCATCCTCATCCTCATCCTCATCCTCATCCTCATCCTCATCCTCATCCTCATCCTCATCCTCATCC
>MU122102.1:65127-221292 GCA_014904905.1 Wilcoxina mikolae CBS 423.85 | reverse complement strand
TCATCCTCATCCTCATCCTCATCCTCATCCTCATCCTCATCCTCATCCTCATCCTCATCCTCATCCTCATCCTCATCCTCATCCTCATCCTCATCTTCATCCTCATCCTCATACTCATCCTCATCCTCATCCTCATCCTCATCCTCGTCCTCATCCTCCTCATTCTCGACCTTATCATCATCCAGCTGCATACTGCGACGTCTCTGAGTACGACTCCTGGCACTGTTAATCTCATCATGCCCGTTGTCGCTATCTTTGTCGCCATCATCAACCCCTTCCACAGCATCGAAAGACAAATCCTTCGCAATGGGGATGCAGATCGCAGCAATGATCGGAGTCTCAATATTCGGCTCCATTATCATGGCTTCCATCGTGGTTTTGTTCAATACCCTTTGACAAGGCATCGCCACGGGTGGCATGTTATTGACTCCTGTCTCATGTCGAATGAGATTGTTGAGAGCTGCCCTCATGGACTTGATTACCTTCTGTCTCTATGGAGATAGGAGATCGTCCCAAATATTCATGACATCAGTGTAAGTCTCTGTGAAATAAATATTAGATTGATTGCATCCATTGTAAAGGCCATACCTACCGCCATCATTATCTCGATTGAAGTAGTACTCCCACTCGGGCCTATTGCGCCGGATTTCAAGTTCAAGGTCATCTATTGCAACCTTTGTTGCAGCCTAACCTCCATTTCTTTGCCACTCTGTCAGTACGTGATGCAATACCGTACATGTTAACACAATCAGTGCCGGAGGTATCTGTTCCCGAATCCAGTCATGGCAGCCCTCCGAAAGCCTGCCGCGTTTGCAAATTTGTTGCAAGAAATGTATATATTGGAAATGTGGAATCTCCTTGGCAAGAAAGTAGCTTGCTCATTTCTGGTAGTATTAGCAAGGCTACAAGTTGGAGACAGAACTCACATCAGGTTCATTTGTACAATCGTATTGGTGTACAATAAATGTGAAAACTGAAAGAATTATGTCAATGTGTATGCAGCGCTCATCATCTTTGAAACGGTGCAAGTTGTATAGTCTCCCTACACGGTCACGGGCATTTTTGATCATGTGCGATGTGACTGCATTGCAACTGTTTTTGATCTGATATATATTAGTCAGTGAGAATGCAATTCTGGGAGATACCTAACTATCTTGAGATACTCCTTCTGATGTTCCTGGAAGTTAATATTGACTCCTTCCTGCCTGCATACCTTTGGCCAGGAATTGTGTACTAACTTTGTGTTGAAAACAATGTTAGTTGGTATCTACCACTCTCAGAATCATATAAGCTATCAGTACAAACTCAGCTTCAGTTGGAAATGGAGACTCGCTCAGCAGTTGCTTCTCTATCAAGTGACGCATTGTTTCCAGTACAGTAGTAACTCGAAGGTCACCTGGTGGAAGGACACTTCAACTGCCATATCGTTTACTGCTGACCAACAGACTTGATGGTATCCTCGGCAGAGACGATGGGATGAGTTGTAAAGCCGATAATGATGGGTGTGGACTCTGGAGGTGACCAAGGTTCGTCGCTGAACGAATAGCAACATTGGAAATGATACTGGGTGCTGGTGACATCGAAATGGAGGTTTGATTCGGTGGGGGCAGAGATGGTTTCAGGGCTGGATTTCATGCGGATACAATGGGTGTAGATGTAGAGGAGACCTGGATAGTCGAAATCGAACCTTCGATACGTGAGGTTGTAGCCTTCGTCCCCTTTCGCTTCTTTTTGTCCAACTGCAAAGTGAGTTTCCTCTTATGACTGTTTGCTGTACAGGGCATTGGGGTGCCAGGAGTAGCCGGTACTGCTTTTGGAATTGAGGATGTAGTCTTGTGTAGTGGCATTGTTGTTTGGATCATTTTCAGAAGGTAGGAATATCAGAAAGGCAGGAATGCCCGAAAGGCAGGAATATCAGAAAGGCAGAAAAAGAGTACAGTTACGATGTAGATGAAGGGTAAAGCAGTCTGAAAAAGGACTGCCATGTCGCTGAGCATTGCACCTGAAAGGTTTTTACATAACAGGGCAGATTGACACGATTTCCTATTAGCTTGTCACGACAGTATCGTGTACGATTAGTCAATCAAATACTATTAATGCCAAGAAAATCCAAACGAGATGAAAAACAACTCTGTAAAATGCAAAACTGACTCCACCTGGACCAAAGATGAAATGCACAAATTCTATCTAATCCAACCTCCAAACGCGAATCTATATGTATCAGTATACCAGTCATTTGCAGTACTATTGGATGTACCGAAAACCATCACTCAAATTGCTGACCCCATGATAGAGTCAAACGCGATACCTTGAGCTGTGTAAAGCTCATGCCAGCATTGACATATTGGTGCATGCCAATTGCCACCGACTCCAACAACTCATCAATATGCAACGATACTGACGACATGTCACACATTGTTTCCTGCTCCACCAAAACCTGTGCCACTTGCGACCTTGCCTCCCACTGTTCCTGTAACTCCACCACTGCTCTTGATGTCGCCTCAACAATTTGTGATGTCTCCACTATTCGTATGACTCTGGCACTCATTGACTCCTCCAGTACAGATGATGACACAACTTGGAGAGAGGTATACTCGGCATGGTAAGTAGCAGTCACCTCTGGTTGTGTCATTGCCGAGTCGTATATTGCAAAATTATTTATTGCAACTAACCTGAGAGCAGGTTTCGGGCTCTCGGCCTGTTCGGATGCACCAGGTATTCCTGGGGGAGATGGTGGTAGTGGTGGGAGTGGTGGTGGTAGTGGTGGAGTAGCTCTTGCAATCCTTGGAGGCGCAACTGAAATTGCCTTGAGAACAGCCACAACGATGAGGGTGTTGTATGCTGTAACGCAAAAGAAGGTGGTCACAGAGTCATTGCTGTTGAGTTGAGTCGCATTCTATGGCTGCAGAATGGTTTCGCCGGGTATGACTAGACATCCATGAATATAACTGACATCTCTGGCAGGACATAGGCGACTCACAGCACAGTATACGGCCTATGCGGAAAGCTTCTCGACTCATGAGAGTAACCATCTATTCCAGCTGTGGTGAACGAAGATGTTGTCCCGATGTTTGTACCTTTCTGGGCTGTGGATTTCAGGGTCGACAATGCAAATCCTGAAGGGGTATATACCGGTAGGAACGGTATTGATAGAGATCTTATTGAGTTTTGGTTTCTTCTGGAGGGCAGAGGCAATGATGGTTCGTGGTGTTGCACATTTGTGGGAGGATGGCTGCAGCTTCTGTATCTCAGGCTACCTGATAGCTTTCATGGTATCGCCTTTGCTACGTTTGAAGTTTTTGCTGTCATCAGAGTCACCAGAGTCAGGGTTGGTATCGTGTCGGTAGGTAAAGGTGAGTTTTCTTTGTGATATTGATTCATCTACACCCGAGTCTTATCGAAACAGTCTTGGTGAAATCTTTGGAACCCCTCCCACCATTTCATGTATCGTGATTGAGTCGATGTCTGATGCTTCCACATCTCCTGACACTGCGCAAAGTACCTTATAGTGACTGGGTCCAAAAAAAGGATATCATTCACCAAGTCAATCGCGCAATTATCCTTGACACCGTGAATGTTATACATCTGAATAAGGTATAGAATGTGATCGGCCATGAACTGCTTCGCGAAACCATCAAGGTGGAGAGTATCTTGAATTGCATCGGTTTTGGAGGGGGTAGATGGGATCTTTTTGGGTGGCATTGCAACGTTCTGACCTGTATGAGGGTTAGGGTTAATGTGTCTGAAAACGACGATTAGAGTGATAAATAGGTAAAGATGGAGTAGATAGAGATGATGGAGAAGAATTGAAATGGAGAGAGTGTATGGCAGTATATATACAGTGCAGAATGGGCTATCAAGGTGCTTGGAATCGTGTGGAGTGGCTTGCAGAAGAGTTGAAACCGTTGGTGATATCGAAAACCATTGGTGACATCAAACATCATACTCGAAAAGGAACGTTCCTGATTGTGAGCCGTAATCAGCACTTCTCTTCTGGTCTGAAAGATACACTGCATGTTTTATACAACTCTGAGAGTTGTTTGAACAACTTCTTGAACGTGAGATATACTGGTTATGCGAATGTTGGGTCAAAGCGTCGAATTCTGCTAGTTTGGATTCCTATCATATGGTAGTGACATCAAGTTCCAACAAAATAATGCAGTGTGGTGTCACAAACTCTCGGATCCTGCCATATGAAGTGAGATAAGTGTCACCGACATCTCTGGCAGTGCATAGGCCTCTCCAGATACACCCGATTGACTTTGTAGGGTGGTGTCGTGAACTCTGAACTGGTGTCTTGGCACACAGAATGAGTAATATCAGATATTTTCGTCTGTATTTCATATCATCTACCTGGTCAAATATCAAACAAGCAAGCAAACAAGCAAGTCCATAGATTCTTTATTATATTGGTATTACTATTAGTGTCACATTAGGCTCTGGATGTGGCTACATTGTGACAAACTGTGTCTGCAGTATATTCCAGGGTCTTGGAATTTTATATACAGCTCTGTGAGTTTGGTAGGCCATGCGACTCAATTCCACTATCCCTGCATAGCAATGATCCATACATGGCAATGCACAAAATATTCTGCCAACTGCAGATACAACCCTCAGCATTGTCTACACCATACGCACCATGGCAACCATTCAAACTCCAAATCGTTTTTGCCCTGTTTGCTTGAAACCTTACAAGTCTGACCTGTAGCTCTACAAACACATCAACTGCAACCATCCTCGATTTCGCACCCAACTTCTTGAGGTAAAGAGAGACTCCAAGCACCATCAACGCAGGCGAAAAAACTCTCAGCGATACGTCGACAATTATCACAGTGGTTTTCATGGCAATCATAGTTTTCATATCAATCATAACCACGTTGACAATTCTGACGCGTTTCCTCCATTGCACACATCACCTTCTCCCGAATCATCCTAGTCAGACTGTTGACTCAAATACAAAAAGCCTCTCATATCCCGATGTGGGAACTCCTGTCGCATACGTTCCGACCGACGATGAGCAAAATACTGAGCAATCCTTGAACAACCCCTTCCATCTGTTCGACAGTGAGGAGAAGTACAAATTTGCAGAACTAGTTACATCAAAAGGCCTTTCCACCAACGTCATCGATGACTTCCTGAAGGGCAACAGCAGCCTTAAAGAGTGTGTGCGTGAGTCTCTGAAATCGAATTACAAACTCCGACAGAATAATCGATGCGATGGAGGACTGACTTGGCCATGATTTCTGGAAGAAAGATAAGTTTCAGATGGCATGGAATGTGCAGCATCCGGATGCAATTGAGTCTTAGCACCATGACCTTATAGAGTGTGCAAGATAGCTACTCCAGCAGCCAGCATACGAAGAACATCTTACATACACTCCGAAACGATACTTCAATAATGCTGGGCACCATGTTTATAATGAGATGCATTCTAGAGACTGGTGGTGGGATAAGCAGGTAAGCTTCCTTCTTATACCCTTTACAATGCTCTATACCCTTTACAATACTGTATACCCATTACAATACTCAATACCCTTTACAATGCTCTATACCCTTTACAATACTCTATACCCTTTACAATGCTCTATGCCCTTTACATTGCTCACAATTGTGTAGACAACACTATCAGTCGGTGACACGTTGGTGCCAATGATATTCATATCTGACAGCACCCACCTTACGAACTTCTCTGGCGACAAGAAGGTATGGCTAATATATATGACGATTGGCAACCTATCTGCAGCCGCACGGATGAAGCACACAATGTACAGCATGTTGTTGGTTGCCCTTTTGCCCATTACCATCAAGATGCGCGATAACCCCCTCAAAAGAAGAAATACTCAGAGGGAGCATAACCGAATAGTCACTCAGAATGTGCTGCAGCATGTGTTGCAATTCCTACTCAATTCCGACTCGAAGACCCATACCTTCTATGTCCGCTGTGCGGATGGCAACTTCAGGTATTGTTATTTGATACTGGCTGCATGGATGGCCGATTATCCCGAACACCATGACCTGAACAACATCAAGAATGGTATATGCTACTGGTACGAATATCCCATGCAGGATATAGGTAATCTACCCTGCCGACATGAGCGATACAACCTCTGTGATCATAATATCTATCGTATACAATCAGATTCAAATACACCCCAGAGCATTGCTGATCTCAAACGCCACGATGTCAATCCAGGCTTCAACATGTTATGGTAACTCGATCGCATTACAAGCGATCTTCCCAAGCTTATCTACTCTACACGATACAAATTGGGATGTTGAAGCACCTACTGATATGGCTTCACGAATTCCTCAAGCAGCATAAGCGGCTTGACAAGTTCAATGATATTTGGCTCTCAGTGCCTGCATACTTTGATATGACTAAGCCCAGATGTACATATAAGGAGGTTTCACATTGGAACGAAGGAGAAATCAAGACAATAACACGATTCCTTGAGGATGTCGTACGCTATGTTCCGCAGGGCCCAGGCCCCTCTCAGCCCAGTGTTGTTGATCGTGCAGTTGAGTGCTCTCGCTCTCTTATTGAGTTCTATTTCTATTGCCAGTATGATTCTCACGATGACAAAATGCTGGACATCATGGTCAATGCTCTACATCGCTCTGACGATTCGAAGGATCTATTACAACAATTCAGGGCTGCTAAACAACATGTAGCAGAATCCAAATGGAGACCTACAGAATTGTGTGCTGAGCGGGATACCGGGTTGGAGGAAAACAATTCCAAATGGCAGCCTTTCAACAGCGCATTCGCAATATCTGGAAAGGTATTATCGATGCAGAAATGATTGAATATAGTGATGAGGGGAGCGATTTCAAATTTCCCAAGATAGATCTCATGCAGCACTTCCGAGACCAGATACAATGGTACGGTTCGCTTAAACAGTGGTCGACGGAGATTGGAAAAAGTTCACACCGGAAGCAGATTATTGACAGGTTTAATACCTCCAACAAGATGGGTGATTACTATACACAGAAAATCAACTACTACCTTCAGAGTGATGCATTTGCTGTCAGAAAGACCAATCACGATGGATGAAACCGTACACGAGCTGCTCAACAGATGATGGAAGTGACAGCGGAAGAGACGGCAGAAGCAACAACAACCAGTAGACATTGTTTATTGAGGTTCATATCTCCACAGCAGCACAAAGGAAAAGAGAAAGTCAAGGACTTTCAAGACCTCTTGAAAACAATCAGTGACGACGTCCTCTGAAATAGTCTGTACGATGTCACACGTCGTTTCTAACACTCCAAGTTGGCTAATATCGATTTGGATGATCTCTTAAGCAGTGCTGCCGCAATCTACCATGGATTCGAAGTAGAATCATGTAACATGTATAACCAGCACATCATATAGAAGCCCAGATGTACTGGAGATAAACGATCGTATTCTGGAGCTGCCTGCAATGACTTGATATAGGTTCTAACTTCACAACGTAAGGAGCCTCACAAGGCACTGCAGGGACGCATACCATATCGTATACTTGGTCTATTCAAGCTGCAAGTCATCCATCTGCGTGGCATGAATACCCTCTGACTAGCATATGTTGAAGTGACGAAGCCTGCCAATGGTGGAATGCCGCAAGTAGATCGCAGCTAGTCAGGGTAGTGAAACCATCTTCCGAAGATGCATATGCAGTTATTAGTGCAGGAAATATTGTGGGTGCGGCTCACCTAATTCCAGAGGAGCCCATTTCGTCGAAGTCGGAGAATTAAGGATAGATAGTCAATAGTCATATAGACCTAGCAATCTGGAACAATGTTTATTGTATGCTGGAGGATGAGTTGAATACAGCAGTGAAGTGGGTATAAAAGATGTTTAGAACTGTAATGAATTAGAACTGTAAATAGACAATATACTGTGCATAGCATCGTCATTGCAATGCCCAGAGCAGTGTTGCCACCCAGAACTATGCACAGATAGGCAGACCTTCAAGTTGCTTGCGTCCAGCCAAGATATGGACCCAAGCAAAGTTATGGTGAAATATGCCATGCATAGCATAGTTATTACAATACCCAGAGCATTGTTGCCACTGAACATCAAGTACCATACAATTCACCGGCCAGATGAAGACCACGATAAATTAAATGCTCCAAGGTACTGTGTAGAGTGATATGCGACTGTGTGAATACCTAGCACCAGCAGTTGTATTTGGAGTGTCTCATATCGTATCGTCGCGGACTTACATATTACTCTGCCAACCGATATTCCAGGTACTTCTGGCACACCACTGACATCCAGATGTGACTAATACGCCCATGCGCAGGGATATTTTCCCGATGTTTTAATTCTATCCTCTTCTTTAAGAAATACTTACTTTATAAGATATCGTGCGAGACTTGCAAGTGGATGCAGATGCAGAAGTACAAAGCCCCAATGAAAGTCAAAACTATCATATCAACGAGAAAATCGATTAGAATCACCACATCCATACAGACGTGGAGTCAAGCCGTTGACTGAGCATCGAACTCCAAAAGACAGTAAACACCGTTCCGGAATCTGAGAAATCGCTACTACGATGAAATCCTTACCAGAAGTACTGGAACGATAACCTATCATGCTGGATACATCAAGTTCATTTGGGCTCGCAAGTGCACCTGACTCACAGGTACACTTGGCCTCATAAATACACTTGGCTATCAGGTATACCTGGCCCCAAATACGTACTTCGCTTGCAGGTTCACTGGAGATCAATAAGATCTTGTCCGTATTTGACTCCACTATCGAGCACCTGAAAGGCAAAAACAAAATCCCACTGATAGCCCTATTATGAGATCGACTACAAGAAGCCTAGCGGATGGCATTCGGTATCTCTGGCAGTTGAACTCTTCGATGACCTCCTACCGGTGATTAAGAAGGCCAAGACTACTCATCCATTGGCAGTCGCCATCTTGAATAAGCTAGTCGATAACCCAATACATATAGATACAGCCGAAGCTGAAGACGAGAAACAAGCAATATCATAGCTAGAGCTCCAACCAACAAGGACAGGATATATGTTCCTTCGGACGATGCTCTCCACGGCCAAGTAATAAGTCCCTTTTATGACAACCTGAGTCCGATCAATTTGGAGCTCTTAACACTGCTGTGTTAGTCTCTAGGAATTTCCATAGGCCTACAATAGATGCAAACATAAGGAAGTTTGTCAGTGGCTGCGAAGTAAGTCTATGAGATCAGGTGAAGTGTATCCAGAAGCCCACAAGTGAATGAAAAGTCAATGGCTATGCTGCCGGTCTTCATTATCAAAACGAAAGCAGCACCTAATATATCGAATGCACAATCAGCGACAACCAATGATTAATGAAGTCACCCGCACCCAGTACTTGTGGCAGAGAGCCAGTCAAATCAGTAATCAAGATGTCACGCTGTTCGGAATGCAAATCAGCTGCAACCCTTAAAGGACGTATGAGAAGGCTATAGTGTTAGAGCTTCAGAGTTGAGAGCGCAGACATACCAAATTCCATGATGTCTATGACCATATACAAGGGCTTCTTAGGAATTAGATATATCAATGAACGATACCCTCTGCAATTGGCTTAACTGAACCAAGCCACATCAATAATCAATTCATGTTATCGTCGATAGTGGTGACTAACCGTATCAGGCTAGATATTAGGACATGCCCTCTACAGCTAGGCTCGAAAGGATATAGCATCAGCAAATCCACCACTTTCAGGGATTCCGAAGTCAAAGTCATGGAAACCGGAGAATGGCTGCCTTGATACACCTGCAGCTTACTTAGTTACTTTGTAAGAATGACCTTATGGCACACTTACGAGTTGGATACCATGATCGGAATGAGTATGTACGAATAGGTATCGATATATAATAACTGGAATTGAGTGCCGAACATGGGCAACACAAGTTAACCACCAATAGATCTGAAGCTGAATGGCAATGGAAAGTCGAATGCTGATAACTGATAAATTGAGGCTGAATGATATCTGGAGGTTGGCCAATAATACCACCAATTCAAGTATCATCCAGCCAGTACTATCGTGATCAATTGCTTGTATTCAAAGAAACTGTAAGTCCACTTGGATATTCAGAACCTTGGATGTGTAAGCCTGCTGAAGGAGTGGGTATGGAATGTGGCCTGTTACTGGAGCGGCTAGGTGGACTTGAAGGGTTCAGAGTCAATTAGACGTTTCCTTCTCTTCTCTTCTCTTCACTTTCTTCTCTTTGTTTGTTATAGATCACAGCCCAGTATCAATTGTGTCTACATGGATTTTACTACCAACCACTGGAGGTGAATTTCCCCGTATACCAAATCTGCAATGAGGCAGCGATGATGTTACTGTTCAGTTGTGAGATTAATGCTGATATATGAAGGCATATGCACCTAATCTTATTCTTCTTTAGATATATATATGATGCACTCCAGGAGGTCTGCAGATAAAGAGGGGGATGATATAATGACAGTTCCTGGTATACTTGACCTTGTAAGTGTACTTGGCTCGCAGGAACACTTGATCTCGTAAGTGCACTTGGTAGTTGAGGCCAGATAAGTGCCGATCATTTATAGTCACCTCGTGAAGTCCTTTTGGGACGCTAGGGAGTATTGTACTTACCTACTGACTTACTTGCTTTACCTTGCAGTCGTTATTTGTACTACTTATCCCTGTTTGCAATCGTATCTACACGTATCCTTTCATATAAAGACGTACATCCTTACAGGTAAATGGCAGTAAAAATTCTTCTATAATCAGATTAGTAGTAATTGATTCACTTGTCTTTAAATTCTCTAGCAATAACATAGTTCAGGTTCATAATAGCAGATGCCACACTGCATATATCTATGAGATATATCAGCTACCATTGTTATTTCTTTTGAAGTAGAAATTGCAAAAGGTATATATAAGGTATGAATTTACGCATTTAAATGAGTATCATCTTCCACTCTTACCCTCTGTCAATACAGGTGATCAGATCTAGTAATTTTATTATTAAAAGATTATCATATATAGGAGACTTGTAGACTGGTAAAGTGTTCTGCAATTAGCTCTCTGAGGAAAATAAATCATTGTGAACTCAAGTTTATGAACTGACATGATGATTTGATTTATTTCAAGTTTGATACTTTTATTGTATTGAGGTCATAGTTATATACAAAATAGACTCCTTTTGCTCACAGTCTAAAGATATTTTAACGTGATATATTTTCCCAGTAATCAAATTCGATACATATTCTATAGTTGGGCCGTTATCTAACTATCAGCCTCTTCATATATTTAAAACATATTTACTTGAAATGAGTTAATATAATGATGTAAAATATGCTTCCAGACAAGGGATATATTATTGAAGACAGGATTATTATTATACTGTAGTATATACAGTATACAATCATCTGTAACGATGAAGAATACCAGTAGCAATATAAGTATTATAAAGATGTCACCTCAATAGATATGGATAATAAACAGTTATCAGATGATATAGTACAGCGAATAGTATGCAATGTAACAGAACATTAATGTGAGTATCAAGATACTGAACAATCTAGATAACCATTGGATGTATCTTTTATCTACTACATGTGAGGTGTACAGATTTGAATCTATTCAATAATAAAAGACACTATTATTTCCCTAAATTGGCTTTCTGTACTAAATCACCAAGAATACAATTAATACCCTTTTGAAACTTGATATAAATATATCTTTTTCTTCTTTGTACATACTTTTCAAGTGAATCAATCATATGATATATGACCAGTCAATGCAGATATGAAAATACAGTTCAGTACCTATTATACATGATAATATAGGGAGAACTCCTTTGTGTAGGCAATTCTTGTGTTATAATCCAGTGGATGGCATCGAGTTTCTGCTTTGATAACTGATTTATAACGTTCACTGGATATAAATCCCAATAATACAGTACAGAACAACATGTGAATGAATCATATCTGCAGTCTACACTGGTTCATAGTAGTCGAACAATGATGTATATATTAAACTCTGTCTGGTCAAATACATTGGTTCCATTTCCAGACTGACGAAGTATCTGTAGAAAATCAAAACCTTTTGACAGTACCATTATTCCAATCTTCAATAGCTCCAATCAGACTTACCTCATCTATTTCTCTTTGAACATTACAAGGAATATCCTAAAAATATGAAGTTGGGAAATATTCGGTAATCTGAATGATACAAGCCAATAACAAGAATATGTAATATGTGAATAGCTATTTTATCCATTCTATCAAAGGATTTTATTAAATATCATGGTAAAACTCAGGTAATGAAATAACAATATAACTATAATTGGGAGGTTCCATGAATGGTCTGCAAGCATATATTTGTAAGTCTATATAAGTATCAATGTGTGGCAAGTATATGTTGTGCTCAGATGAATCTATACAATTGTGCTTTCTTGTCATTTATATATGGATCACTAACTACTCAGAGAATATCAAAGTCCACTCAATTCAGTATAATTATTATTAGGATTGTGAAGTACCAAAAGATTTATTTTAAAGTGAAGCCTCAGCACTTCTACCTTGAAGAAATATTGCTGAATATGTCCTGAAGTATATCACAGCAATGAACTCAGATATTACTTGATCTGCAATGGATGCTGTCCACCAATTGTAGGATGAATGATATATTCCATATACAGAAGGAATCCTCAAAGTTTGTTAGTAACTGAATCAGACTTGTCTCATGATATCTGATATTCTTCAAAGAATCTACCTGTACATTCTAATCTATATTAGTCATTGAATCATTATATTTCTTATTCATTACAAAGATATAGGTCTATTTGACAAATATTAAAATTAATAGTGACTTCATTCTTGATTGGTATTATTGACTGAGCCATCTGCTATAGGTGTAGAATAGGTAGAAAAGGAGATAAACATGTTTGATCAAATACTTCTTCCACTCTCAACATAAAGTCTGTTTGAGCTGTACACTATATAGTTGAAAGTATTTGGTAACACCATACTCTGTAGAAAATGAATGATATATATCTATCTCATAACAAAGTATTACACTCATACAGCTTCAACCATTGGATACATGGATACATATCTGGAGACGTGATACTATTCAAAAGATATATCCACTCGCAGATATACATCAAAGCCTAATATATTGATTGTAAAGCTGTTGAATAAACAATCATTAGAATACATGATATTATAGCGAATTACAGCCAGGCTGATTGAAGGTATCAAATATAGTAACGATAGATAAACTGAATTAGGATAGTCAAGTGATCGAAATTGAAGTTCAAGCAAATTTCAGCGAAACATTTGATTGTGACTTTGTCAAAATGTATTTTTGAACTGACTTCTTTCATTCTATTTGTCAGTATGACCAGTTATCAAATATTAGTTCTTAGCTTGCAAAGCATTCAATGATCGACATAAATACTACATACAATCTATTGAATAGAACTAAAATAATATTGCAGATTTGGCAAAAAAACATAGGAAGAGACTTTTTCACATAGCAGAATCTGAATCACAGTGAACAGATACTTAGGTTGATGATAATACAACTCATCCAAAATAGTTGGATACTGGGAAAACAATAGACATTTAAACACATGTTAAAACTCGTATTAATCCCACTGCTTAGTGTGAATTACCTAAAGAATAACTTCACACAGTTATTGTATGAAGTTTGAAATACCTTCGCGATATTTTAGTTTCTGTTGAAAATGAAAAAGTATTCTATTTTATCGATGATGCAATACATATATGCTATACTGCTTCTGCTTGATCAGTTGAACACCTTTATTTGAGTGGACAAGATATTAATATTAACTGATTTATAGAGTCTAAGCCACCATGAAAGTTCAAATGGTCAAGAAATAATTTCATTTTTCTTTGTTCTATACAGTATATAGAAGGAAAACAATTGTATTTACTCAGAGAAGAATATGAACATATGTAGACTGTCTGTTATTCATTTAAAAGAACAGGTCCAATATTGTAGCTCCTTTCGCATATAGTGAATATCTGGTACTGGGGTTGATCCTTCACTGTATAGGCTTTTGATAGTGTATCAAATATCTTATCAGGAAAATTATACTTAAAAAAGAAGTAACTTCAGTATCTGATTGTATTACATCATACTTCTTACACAGATTCAAGTAATTGTCCATATCATATTATATGATATTTCTGGCAATAACAATGAATAATATATGAACAATAAAATTGATTTATATATATTCAAATATATTCATAACTTGAATATTGATTGATATAATAGGTATAAGTCATGATTAGAATAGAAAGGTAATTGGTGATATCTATTCAATATAGGTTTATTATATTATGTTTGAGGGGAGATATTTCATGATTGAATTTTATAATAATTTATCTATGTGATATGATGGGTGAATATTATATTTGTTCAAGCATCGGGAAACAATCAGTGTTTCCGGACGTATTAGTCAAGCTCTGCTGTACGTTGTGCACCTGAAGTGTCTGGAAAGTCGATAGGCCAGGTAATATATAAGTCCGTGACAATGTGATGTGAGGCACTGCAAAAATAACTGTAGATGCTAGGTACAGGAATAGGACTCAAGAAAATGTCCGAATTTATGGAAGCAGCTAACACTGCAATGCTATCACTTCGGAAAACCAAAAATGCACCTCTTCTGTCAATAGCACGAGTTCATCACCAGGATGTGTGCAGCTCATAATGTTTCAATCGAGATCTTAGAACTCTGGTACATTTCGAACATCAAGGAAGCGTATTGTACCAGCAATGGGCTCAACTTCATGCTACAGCTTCTTCAGCACAATAATCGCTACACTGCACTGGAATACATAGAACAGACTCTTCCGTGGCTTGCTTTGTTCGGATGGTACGTCGAGGAGAGTGCAGTAGTCCTTAACATGATTACGGGTTGGGAGAAATAGCAAATGACCAGGTACACCCGGCAGAAATGGATCCTTGCCAGCAAATCTCTGATTTTTGATTCGATCCAGTACACAACCTGTGCAGTAGTTTATACTTTCAACTAATTGTGTACGTTCACGGTCATTCAATCGGATATCACTAGCTGAAGCAGCTGAAACCTTCAACATCCCGATATTGCTATCACTTGTCAGGCAGCATCTGCATGACATCTGGGGCCATAATGTGGTCAGTATGATCTGGGGCTACGGAAATGAGTTCAAGGAAGAAGTAACCTTATAACCTGACAATAAAGTCGCTTTGTAAACGCCGGAATTTCATAACTCTCAGTAGATCAATCAGATCCTGCTCGACTGTAGTGTTGAGGGTATGCCAGATGGTATTACATACAGACTATTACCACAGGTAATATGGGTATACGTGGGCGAAAATACGGGTAATTGACTCCGCGGATACCACTCCATATTTCCCGATCTATACTTTACCTTTTCACCATCAATCAGGACATCAGAAAAATGCAATTTCCTTCCTGGTCTGGCACCCACCTTCCGGGATCTTCCTTGGGGCTCGGGAGGCTCCAAACTCTCGCATATCATTTTACTATACTCCGACGCATTTCAGACAGCTGCCGGTACACCTGTGAACTTTTCACAATCGCACAGGAGTATCCCACAGCATTTCTACCACTTTCTGGGAGGTCCACCAACTTGCTCCTTCGTATACTTGGCTCCGCGTACCCCCCTGATGCTCCGCAGTCATCACTGCCAATTGGCATCATATGTGACTTTATTTGTAGATCATGCTGTCAATTCATTGTTGCTATTTCAAGTATCGTCACGAGAGATTTGTATAAATAAACATCTCTAGGTCTCATTACGCTAATATATTGTCAATAAATACCATCTGGATTTCGAACGCACCCCTGCATAAGACTCCTCTCATTCGTTTTGATAAATGGCAGAGGTGGCTTTAAACCTTTCGTCCATATGTATTTTGTCTTAATATACATCCCAGTATGTATCCAAATTCACTTGATTATTTTCAATCCATATCGAACTGTTCCCTGTCTCTGCTCAGATCTCTGGGACCAGGTGGTATGGCCCTTCAAGTTTCTCCACGTCATTAACATGTGGTGTTGATTCCTTTACCACACTGATGAACCCATTCACTTCTTGTGGGTACCCTGAATGATGCTCGAAATGTGTGCCAACAACAATGTCCAACTGCAGCGGTGATGGTCTATCAATCCAGGCTTGAAGGGATGGAATGAAATGTGGGTGCTGCTGCAACAGCCGGCTGCCAGTCCTCGCAATCATTCCACTTAACAGTGAGGTCCTGGTTAGTGGTGAAAAGGTGAAGTATAGAATGGAAAATGTGGAGCGTCATCCGAGGAGTCTATCATCTGTATTTTCACCCAGGTGTACCCATATCATCTTTGGTAGATACCTGTGCATATCAACATCTGACATACCCTCAACTCTGCAGTCGAGCAGGCTCTGGTTCCTCTACAGTGGATTATGAAACTCCTGCATGTAGAATGCGACCTTGTAGTGAGGTTGTAAGGTTACGTCTTCCTTGAACTCACTTTTGTAGCCCCAGATCACACTGGCTGCATCACAGTCCCAGAACTCATGCAGATGCTGTCTGACAAGTGATGGCAATGTTGGGATATTGAAGGTTTCAGCTTCTTCAGCTGGTGATATCTGCTTGAATGACCATGAACGTACACGAATAGTTGAAAGTTTAAACTGCCACAGAGGTTGTGTACTGGGTCGAATCAAAGGTTCAGATTGGCCGGCAAGGATCCTTTTCTGCTGGGCACACCTGGTCATTTGCCATTTCTCCCAACCTGTCATCATGTTAGGGACTACTGCACTCTCCTCGCCGTACCATCCATATAAAGCAAGTCACTGAACAGTCTGTTCCATGTATTCCAGCACGGTGTAGCAATTATTGTGTTGAAGAAGCTGTAGCATTTGGTTGATCCCATTGCTGGCATGGTTGGCTTCCTTGACATTTGAAATGTACAAGAGTTCTGAGATCTCGGTTGAAACATTATAAGGAGCACCCATACTGGCGATGAACTCACGATAAAGATAGAGGAGGTGCATTTATGGTTTTCCGAAGTGATAGAATTGCATCGTTAGCTGCTTCTGTAAATTCAGACCTTTCTTTGAGTCCCATTCCTGATCATATTTCAGGTGCTTCTCCATCATGGCATGACCAAAAACAGCTTGGACTGTCTGGCTTAATCCGTAAACCTCAATCTCCAGATGCCAGGCAATCTCCTGTTGATACTCCTCTGAGAAATATATTGCTGCTTTCTCAACTTCCAACAGGCACCGCTTGTACTCCCGCTTTGCAGTAATAGTGACCTTCTATGCACCGAGTACAACGGTCATAATGGTATGACGTTCTCATTCAGGTTCTCGAGCAAACTTGCTTGTCAGTCTACAGCTAGCTTGTGGACGAAGCTTGAGTTCCAGGTGGTCCTGATCTTCCTTAAACAATTGGCCAAACCGGGTAAGCTGGTCTGTGGATGCTCTGTAGAGCTATGCTTCGAGTCGTACCATTGTTGTCGCCCACTCCTCTGGTTTCCAGGAAGTGGTATACAGCTGCTCTTCTTTCAGACGCGTCTCAAAAGTTCTCTGCTGCCCAGTTGTGATACCATAAATCTCCCTATCAAGCTCTCTCTCTATCTTCTCCATCGCCGCCTCTTTAAGTTTTGCTGCCTACACTTGAAAGTCGCTTTCTAAATACCTTGTCCGAGTATCAGTATCACATTGAGAGGGGGAATATTTGTTTGCACTTGTAAAAGCTTTGGAGAGCTTTGTTGAGGTATTTCAACAAAATATCCGAATGTATTCACTGGCTGGCTATTAAAGTAAATTCAATCAGTACCCGAATTGTATTGATAATCTCCATATCAGATGCACTTTCTGAGATTGTTTTCCCTGCAATATTGCTGGAAAGTAGGGGAGTACCTACTGCAGATAGACTGCTGAGCATTTCTCGAATTTCCTTGCCATTTCAGGGTCCATTCGTGAGAGCATCAAAGGGTTTAGAGAAATGCAACATGTTCAGGTAGTGTGGAACTTAGGCGAACCGGGTATCGAATTCAGCTTTCAAGCCTCAATCGGTGAGGTAGTCCAAAAGCCAGTTGAAGAGATCTTGCACAATCTCCAAATAGAGTTGGTGAAGTGCATCTGATTGCCAAAGGCAATAGACGTTCCACAGAGGATAATCCCAGAAGAGATTCGAAGTCAGTTGTAGATGCACCTCTTTGAATTTATCAAGTCGATTCTCCTCCAGGTGCTCCTGATAGCGTGATGTATATCGAGGCTCCCAGTTACGAAATCCTTTGCCATGGCCCATCTCAGGTTTCTTTGGTACTTCACCCACAGAGCATGCTCATCCGACTATCTTCGTGATCATTGCGATCTGTGAGTAGTCCACAATACATGTTGCTAGCAACAGATAGAAGGAACGTTTGAAACCGTCAGCGCAATCTCACTCATTATCAGTGCCACTGAAATTGACTTCTCTAAGTGGTTTCAGGATGGTATGGATCGCGTGGTGCCATGAAAAGTCTACGTCAGTTGTACCTTCGGTGGAACTGGAATGAATCCCACCAGAATCCAGATGCACCTTGATGCTGCACGACGAACATCTTTCTGAATGTTCTCTATACTCATATATAGCAGCCAGACGCTCTTGTCACCGGAGAAATTCAGGAGACAGGTTTTGTCTGAGGCAAAGATAACTGGCACAATTGTCACACCGTCGGGTAGTTACTCCTCAGTTTCCCACCACCACTTTCCTGAGTTCATCTCACTCTAGATTCGAAGATCAGCTGAATCGTACAGCTGCACCGGAGCGAAATCCAGGTGTTCTGCAAACTGTAAATACCCCAAAAGAAACTGGATGCACTTGAAAATATCCCTGTAGTTTATATTGCCATATTTCCCAGGCGCCTGAAGGCAACTCTCTGCTCCCAGTCCGAAGTCGAGGCATCTCAACAGCCCCCAGGGCTCAGATGCTATCTGAAATGAAGTCGTATGGAAATCGTCCAGGCAGCACCACAGATAGTCGTTTACCCATGTTTTGGTTTGTGTACTCAGAGCATGGGCTTGTTGATAATCAAAGGCATTTGCAAATAGGTACCATGGATTCCAATTCGGTTTCCTGTGTTGGTCATGAGGCTCGTAGTCTCTCCCACTACTTTCCCACCTACGGTCTCTCCATACAGTTCTGCGTGGGCGACTTTCCTCGCAGTTACAAATGTGATGTCATGTTTCTCTGGTAGCTCGAGTATGGGAGCGCTCTCGGAGGTGTGCGCAGCTGGTAGGAACTCTTGCCAGCGGACACTACCCAGTTCTCCTACATTCGTTTACTTCTTGCTTTGCTCATCTCGCTACTTACTAGATATCCAATTTGCTTCTGTTCCAAGTAGTTCTATTACCTCTACCATGTCGTCAAACTCCTCTGGGTGATCATTTCGATAATGTTGAGCAAGACCAGTAGAGTTGCGGATGCGCTTTCCACATAGTTTGCATCGCAATCGTAAGGACTGGTTTGCCCAACGACTCATACTGATAATTAGTGTTGGCAACGAACCGCCCGGGGTTCGTACAATTGACGAACCGATTTGGTCCGTGCGAACCGGATCCTTGCCAAGCCTTTCGCCACAAACCCCACCATTTCGGCCTACAACTGCGAACAAAAATACGTAAGCGAGTTCTTGTCCGATCGGCACGATTTGTAGTGCATCTTGTAGCTAACTTCTCCCGCTACAAGATGCGCTAAAAATCGTGCCGATCGGACAAGAACTCGCTTACTTATTATCGTTCGAAGATAGATGGTTCGCGAACCGGTTCGGATAAAACCTCGGAACTTCGTCCAAATCTCGGATAGAATCCGGATCGAACCGCGCCCTGGTCTGATCCGCGACGAACCGATCCGCTTCGTTGCCAACACTACTGATAATCATTTTTACAGTATCTCCGTTAGATGGGGCATGACCAGTGTATGGTGAATGGTAGATGGGGTGCAACAAGTGTATGATGAATGGTAGATGGTGCGATGAGTATATGGTGAATAATAGATGTGGTGCGATGAGTGTATGGTGAATGGTAGATGGGGTGTGACAAGTGAATGGTAAATGGTGAGGAGTACCAATTCAGGGGTAAAGAAAGCTACCAAAGGTTCAAGTTGCACACACGTGCAGCGAGATGATGCTGCATGTCCTATGACATGTGGGCTTCATGGGACTAGTCTTGAAACAGACAAACAACTATATCACTTCACCCGACAAATTGTTTTTACCCCACACAGTGATTGAGATCCCATCTCTAATTCCTGCTAAGCCCACAATGTTCCTCATGAGCACTGCACCAAAACCTCCAGGGCGAGGTCCAGATGCACCTGTAGGTGGCGACAGGGCTCGGATCACATCTAATCGTACAGCTCCCTTCCAATAGCAAGGCACCTGAGTATGATAGGTATTGGATAATCGGAGGTTTCCATCTCTAGATAGTGTTGAATGTTCCGATATGTGGTATATTTTCAGTATATTCCCAGAATCTGCAACCACCAACAAGGGTTTCATGCAGGTCACCTGCTTTGTTATACGAGAGATGGACACCTGCATAAGCAAGTACCTCTCTTGAAAGGCAGTAGGCTGATTTCAAGTATCAAACTTCAAGAAGAAAGACAATCAGGGGTGTTCATATGTTATATTTGTTGTAGCTTCAGAATCGTAGCATAAGTTGGGGGGCTTTGACAAACTGCAACCAAGTGGCAGGGGTGATACCCCACCTTTTATCTAGTGATCAACTTGAACGCTCCTAGCAGACAATGGGTGATAAAAACGTGTATCAGAAATTTGTCAAACAAGGCGATTGTGGGTGTTCATATGTTTGTTGTAGCTTCAGAAGTGTAGCAGAAGTTGGGTGGGATTTGGTATATAAACGTACCTTGCCTCTCACGAATGCAGACCATCACACTATCTCATTCTCAGCGACTACTGCATAGTACCATAGCTTTTAGCAAAAAGCACTGAACCTCCTAACCTCATCTTCTTAACTACTTCTATACATCATGTCGCAGAACAACCCCTCCAAAAACCATTCTCCAACCTGTTCAGGACACCCATATGAATATTATGGTGGTGCACCTCTACAACAACCCAACCCGAACTATCAGGTCAGCCATGATGGGTCTCAGATGTGAGATGGGTTTGCCTGATGTCCCAATCCTAAATATCAACTGTCCTGGCTGCCGACTGAGAAAACGCAATATGAACCACTACCACTGAACATCTATCCTCCGTATACTGCACTACCGATAGTCAGCCCTGACGGACGGCACATGTGAAATGAGTTCTGACAAATCTGGACTCCATACAAATAGGTTCCACCCCAACCACCTCTACCACCACCACCACCACCATCACCACCACCACCTTCACCGAATCCAAACACATCAATGTCTCCGCTACCTGTCAAAGACTGGCACACACTGCTGCCTCGCCTTCCGAGACCAGGTCCACCTGGAGCGGAAGGATCCCAGTTCACCCCACAGACCTCTTCCCTTCTACCTATAGGTGAAGGGCCCCGGTACACCCCACAGCCTCCTCTCCCTCTATCTTGAGCTGAAGGGCCCTGGTACACCCAACATCCTCCTCCCCCTCCACCTGAAGCTGAAGGTCCCCGGTACACCCCACATCCTCCTTCCCCTCCACCTGAAGCTGAAGGGCCCCGGTATACCCCACATCCTCCTCCCACTCCACCAAGACCACCAGTTGCTCCAGGCTCATGGTCCACAAATCCTCTCCCACCTCTGATGCAGCCCACCTTCTCTCAACCACTCCCAGCACAGCTGGGAGCACCAGGAGCACCAATGCCTAGACCGGAAACTGTCACTTCTGATGAGACCAGCGTGACTGAAGGGAGTGCAGCCTCTGGGCAATGGAGATGGATCAAAGTGCTACCTAAACTGTTGCCATGCACCCCAACTTCTAACATCCCCTTCGGTCAATGCTGGCGGCAGATCACTGTCCGTGAATACCAGAGTCAAACAGCCCCAGCCAAAATTGTTCCACCCAATAGAACTGGAGATGGAAAGAAGCTGTCCACTGTCGCTGGAGCTAAAGTAACCACTGGGCAACTCATGGTTATGGGGGGCCAAGTTAAAAAGGGGTCCAAGGAAAGCGACAAGCCTGGGAGAAGCGACATCTTCAAGTTTGAGAATCATGTCCAACATGAATGGCTGATTCCTCAGCACTCTCAATGCATGATTTGACCACTCAGCTTGAGGATGAGACGGATCGAGGGGTGTACCGGGTTCGAACTTTTGGAAGCAACTATCTCAGATTTCATCTAGGGTTATGAGGAGTTCCTACCCCTTGACCGGTTTGATGATTCTGAGAGAATCAGATACGATGAGATTCACCATTTCATCCGACATCTCTGCAACCACCTTTGAGAGACAGCCATCGGGACCGTAAAAGGTGACAAAAAGAAAGGGAAGGGAGATGGTGAGAAGCGCAAGGTCGGGGGTAGCAATGATGAATACCGTCTCAAACAGCAGATCATTGAGTAGGCCGATATCCAAAACAAGTCGTTTGTTGTACGGATACGTGGAGATGCCACTGCTGGATCTCTATTCAGATCATTTCAAGGACTTGAAGAATATTCCCAACTTCTGAAGTGGATCGCTAAGGTAAAGCCGAAGGACATATTCACTCTCCAGAACATATATTGCTGCCAGTTGAGTGAAGAAGCTGCTGAAGATGCCGGAGTTACGGTTGGAGAGGAGTTTTGTAACGGTGTTTGGAACCATGAAATATTGCATGGAGAGGTTCAGAATTTCCGTGCAGTTGCACCTGAAGTAGCGACTCTGATCCTAGAGGTGAACCTGTATAATGGAGATGGGGAGGACCTGCCTGAGAATGTCCTGTTAGTGAAGGAGCCCAAAAAAAGCAATGATGGAGAGGGAGTAAGTTAGGAGCGTCTGAAGTGATGAATGAAGTTCTGGGCTAACTGGAATTCCTCGTAGGGAGCACCACCACAAACATCCAGAAGGATTTATCCCGAACGAGTGTTGGCAACTGACTGTCCGGAGTTCGTACAATTGACGAACCGATTTGGTCTGTGCGAACCGGATCCTTGCCAAGCCTTTCGCCACAAACCCCACCATTTCGGCCTACAACTGCGAATAAAAATAGGTAAGCGAGTTGTTGTCCGATCGACTCGATGTTTAGTGCATCTTGTAGCTACCTTCTCCCGCTACAAGATGCGCTAAACATCGAGCCGATCGGACAGGAACTCGCTTACGTATTATCGTTCGAAAATAGATGGTTCGCGAACCGGTTCGGACAAACCTCGGAACTTCGTCCAAATCTCGGATCGAATCCATATCAAACTGGGCGCTGGTTCGATCCGTGACAAACCTATCTGCTTCGTTGAGAACACTATCCAAAACCCCCAGTACACCACCTGATATACCCAGCAAGAGGAGGGGCCCAGCCCAGCTATATGACTATGCCAATTTGCCTGTGCCAACCACCCCAAGTACTCTTGCCACCCTTGTGAAGGTAATTAAGAGCACCAAAGTTATAGACAGTGATTCACCATTCGCTAAAGAGCTGATCGAGCCTCAAGGTAATGAGCCAGAGCAAGGAATGGATAATGCTCTCATGGCCACTATCAACAATACATTCGACCACAAGTGTCTTGAAGACGCAGTTGCATTACTCAGTACTGTGTCACTTGGAGATTAACCTGCAGATGTCATTCGAGAGCCAAAGTACATCTTGAAGCAATTTCAAGAAGTAAGATTTCTTGCACATCAGATTTGTGTTATTTGGTTCATTGTGCAGAGATAGATCTTCGATACTGACCTTCCTGAGGTACGTCTGGGTGATGAAATGGGACTTGGAAAGATGTTCACCATCTTAGCTGCAGCGTTTTATGCCAAGTCAATTACGGAGGATGTGACAAATCACCATGAGGTACAACAACCGGTGCTCTTTAATCTCTCACCTGGCAGATGGTGTCAGGTGGTGGAAATGGACTTCTCAATCCTCAGCGCTGTCCAGAAGCAATTGTACTCTTGCACTCACCCTAATCCTATTCCTCGTCGTCTTCTCTAGGTGCTTGATGTGAAGCAGACAACTGTCCTCCTGCCATGGAATCCGGTACTCTGTGTAGTGCTCCGATGTGTCCGGACGACATTCATTGGTACAATCAATACTATCACGAAAAGGAATCCATTTTCGGTAGGCGAACTCTGCACAGAGGATGCTGGCGACCTGACTCACACTCACCTTAACTTCTGTGTGGAACAACCCGAGAGATGGTGGGACATCCATGTAATCACCTATGATACGTACACGAGCCGGACGTAAAGAAACGAAAATAACAAAGTTATCCAGCTTACGAATTGCCTGTGGTTATGGGAAATCTTCAATGAGGCGCACCGCTTTAGACCTCTGAAGTCCAAGGGTTGATCTGTTGTATCTGAAGTCCAAATTGGTTTCAAAGTGCAATTTATGGCCATGCTGGCCTACCACTCACTGAAGGACTGGAAAAACACAACTCGGTGGCTGTTTACAATTCCAGATGCGTCTGAGAATGAGGGAGCAGTAGAAGAACATTGTCCTGAGGCTTTGTTGTCAGCAATCACCTCCCTTCAAACCACCATCACCAAGACAGGTTCCTCTGAACCTCACCAGGAAGCTGCCTCTGTGATGTTCGAAGTCACTCACACATGGACAATCTACTGATGGACAGAGTTATAGCTGACTTCAGGTGTACCCCTGATTTACTTTCCATTGGAGGATTTCCATCCAGTCGCACTGGAGTGGTCTCAGGAAGAACAGAAGCAGCTCTTTGATGTTGTCACCCGACTCAAGAGGCAGAAGCTTAAAGGCGAGTATGGGGTTACCTGGCAGATTAATCGCTGGCAGCTTGCTTGCTTTTCGCTATCGTTGGAGCAAAAGGTTGATCGTTTTGCAGATGGCAGTTGGAAGGAAGAGTGGGATACTAGCAGTTTTGTGGAGGGACAGATTTTCAGATGGCTCCGAAAATCTTTCCTCTCTGAGTTGATTAGCGGTTCGGTGACTGTTCCTGAGATTGATGACCAGTCTAGTACAGGCTCTCCTGTCCTTTCACCGCTTCCTCAGAAGGCAGTACTTTGTTGTCCTTTGCCCGGCCAGGTTCACCATCTGGCATGGTAGATTCATCACCATTTTAACTAAGTCATCCAGGTCATTTGTATGGTCTCCGAAGATTCAGCCGACAGATACAGTGAAGTTATGAGCAATTGCCAGAATTCCCCCTGGTACTCCATCTGCATTACCACCATGAAGATTGGGTGTACTGGACTCAACCTCATGGCTGCCAATCATGCAGTGATTCTTCAGAAGCCTTGGGCTCTTAACAAAAAGCGGCCAGCTTTTGGAAGGATTGTGCGACAGGATCAGATACGTAAGCCTCACATCTGGCATGTCAATACTGGTCCAAATGGGTTTGATGATAGAGTGACTACGCTCCATATGGTCAATGGTACTACTCAGCTACTTATTTTGCATGGACTGATGAATCATCCAATGATAAGGAAGGAGGACGTCTACAACGCTCTCAAAACACATATTGCAGAGACTGCCATTGAGGCTGGGATATTGTCGCAAGCAGAATAGCTACTCAGGTATTTCTAGGTACGCTTGGGTTTGGTATTTCATTGATCGGTCGTTTTGAATATTTTTGTGATTTGCTAGGGTGCATCTGGGAGTATTCTTTGTGGTTGTACGGAGTTTGGGTGGTGGTATCTTTTCGGCTGTTACTGGATTTCTTCTTCAAAATCGGCTAGATTTTCTATATCTCTATTTTTCTCCTGTATCACTAGGTCTAGATGTTAGAGAATCGATGGCTTTAGATCACGGTATATATCCATTTGATATCAAATAAGAAACAGATTGTAGTTGTGAAGAATTACTTATGGTAGTGGTCGAGAGTGAGAAAGCCCAGTGGTCGAGCTGTCAGGTGAAACTTGCTTGCCCAAAACCAAAAATAGAAAGCGAAGGTACAGACCGCACAGTTTAGATTATGCTCGAAATAGCAATATATTTGATCCTAATTTTCCACACTATCTCCAGTGTATCTACCACACAGCAAAAGTAAGCTCTGCCAACGCTTTCAGCTTCCAAAGCGGTACTAGTAATGTTTCATATGTGTGCTCAGCCCACCCAAGCTTTAGCGACAAACCGAGCTCCAGCTCAAAGCTTCCAGAGTATGCAAAGATTGAGTGAGAATATTTGCTTAGGTTCGACATCATACCAGCTAATAGTCACTCGATGTTTCCGAATAGGAGTTAGGTGCTTCCTGGAGCATCCCCTTGGTAACCACCAATATAACATGTTATTTTGGTCCCTTCTGCTCGATTCCATCTCGTCCCTTTTTATCATCTCTGCACACCTACAACTTAACCCACCTGCCTGCCATTCGAATCATCACAGCTCCACCTGGACTAAAACTCCTATTCTATCTACCATTCAGTGAACGCTTTCTCCCACCGGATCTTGTCTGCAGGTGAACTGACTGTACAGATTAGCAGCTCAGGTACTCCTCAACTTCAGTGGGAATAAACAGGTTGTCATCTTCGATACGAACCACTGTGTCACCTTCAGTTTCCTATAAGAAAGAAGAGGTTCTCCAGGTATACCTGAGCTTAATTCAGACCTCTTCTTTTCAAATCACATTTAGATATATTCTCATCACCTATAGCCTCGCAATGTCCTAACCTTTCCGCTTCTCAAGAGCGAGATTCAGAGTGCTCAGCAAGGACGGCCAGTCAAAAAGGTTCTCTATGTATTCCCAGACATGTAAGGCCAGATAAATCCCTAATTTGTATCAAGCTAACCTTCAGGGCCACCGGAATGAACTGGATGATGTCGAACAAGATGATGATAAACACCGAGAGCATGACATCTATCCCACCACCAGTTCGGACTATGATGATGACAAGCTACTGTCAACTCATGAATGGAATAGGCGCAGTCGCATTACAGGCTCAAAAGGTCGGAAAAGGGCTCGCTCAGATACCGTCCAGGTGACTGACTGATTCCAAAGAAAGAAATCCAAATCAAACCTCATGAGTACCAATTGATACCATTCTCAGTTGTCGACGCGCTCACAATCACCTCTAGGTACTCCCCTCGATCTCCTAGCCACGATACGATGTTTCTCGTTCCAGTGAATCATACTAGACGGCGGCCTGCAAGGAGTCGGGATTCCTCAGCTGCTCTTCCACCTATCGAAGGTGTATTGGGGACAAAGAGCAACAAGGATAGCAAGGTGACACTCCATAAAAAAGCAGCTTTCAATTTAGCAAAGAACTTCTTGAGATCTGTTCGTTATACTGAAAACCCCTGGCCGGCCTCTCAAGAGGACGAATTGGACATTTGCAATAAGTCATGGGATGAAGTCCATGATACCACGACCGTCCAGAAGAGAGCTGTTAATACACTCAACAGTATACAACAGGTGTGGGAGCGCCCCGGTTGTTCCAGTGAGTACAGTGATGCCCTGATATCTGGAATTGTGAGTTTCCAAAGTATTCTCTGAGTGTAATGGCAGTGCCAGGTGCACCTGACCTTTCCAAGCGCACTTGGCTGCCAAGGCCGGTTAAGTACCCTGCAAATATAATCACCTTGCAAAGTGCTTTTGACATGCTAGCGATTATCTTACCTACATACTGTACAATTAATATCTTTATCACTTATTCCTGCTTGCAACCGTATCTACGTATATCTATTCATACGAGGATACTTCCTTGCACTATATTCGCTCTTTAGTAATTGGATACGTTTCGCTCATGGGATATTCTCAATCACACCTTTTTGACGCGTCGCGACACATCCGACCGAAAAATCATTCGGATTTGAGAGCTACCAATTGCAGAAGCAAAGAGTCTTTATAAGTATACTCAATTGAGGTTGACGGTAGCAGATATGATTTCGAGTTGATTCTGGAGGCCAATTGGCCAGAGAGGTATCAGCGACCAAGTCAGTCAATGTCGATCACCATCCCACAAATAGGCTACCAATCGTGAGAGCGATGAGATCGAAATAGTTACCATCCACTTTAATCAATTGATGATTACAGGAATGATTCTGGAGCCTAAGTGACCGAGACGCGTCACCGGCAATGCTAAAGCCAGCCGTACTCCGGAGATTTCTTCGAACCTCGTCTGACGAGTGCAATCGCATGAGAACTATCGAGACGAGGCAGATACTATCGAAGGCAGTCAATCGAGCATGAAATACTGGCGAATCTATAATCGACATCACCCCTGAACTCCTGAATTGTCTAAAATTAAGCACAACATGAAGTCAATAAGGCTAGAATTGCACGAAACATAAACCAACACATTCGTCGAGCGAAGTGCACCTACGGAGGATCAGCATTTCGCCAGTGCATTTACACACGGTCGAGGCCTACATACGGAGCTGAGAAAGCCGAATGCTACGAGAATCACCTTATTTACGGAAGATTCAAGTGCGAGATCGCTGAATGATTGAACGATGCCACCAATGGCAATTATGATCACAATTACCCTTCTTCGAGACTCAATCGAGTTATCTATGTTATGGGTGCTATTAGGGGTTTTCAGTTACGGGTACAGAAATCATGTGAGATCGTAAACGGCCTGACGAGATTACGCGATTATACACGATTGAAATGAACCACGGAGATATACAGATGCTACAGCTCTATAGTTACGACTCTGAAAGAGTCAACTAGGTAGTTATGATTATGAACATCATTCATTTATCAACGAACAAAGTTTAAGATTGTAGAGCAGCGATCGCAGATCGTACTACAACTCCGAATGGGAAGTATAACCCCCAAAGGTTCTAAAATAGCTAGCAGGTATGATTCGAGATTACCATTATAAAGTATCACGATTAGCACCGAATTGGACGACCGAATTGGATCGTTGTGAGCAGAGGAAGCCATTAATATGTGCCCATACGATGGCAAACAAAGTGGAGACCTAGGAATACGATGGAGATAATTTGGTTATATTTTGTAGCCGGAAATCTGAGGTTCCATACGGGGCTACAGAAGGATGGACCATCTGGGCACTCTTCAGAGACCAGCGGATCCCGTATGTATATACAGTTTGAGGTTCAATTGATACTTGTCATATCTCCAAGTGGGAATTGACGTTTTTTGGTTGTCAGATAGTCCCAATCGGGTGAGACAAGTATGTGATTCGCTGAGGCTTGTACGTACAAATGGTGGCAGCTGCGGTGGACGTACTGTGTGAAGCTGATATTGGGGTTGCCTGCGTACAAAGCCAGGAATCCTAATATCGACTTGCAAACGCATTCGACTTTTGGCTCTGCGAACTCCAGGAGGAACGGAAGTGGTGGCAGTGGACCGGGCAGACCAACCAGAATGCTTCAGGAATGCACCAGGATCTATGGCTAGAGAGGAGACGTGTTCCGAAGGTGGCTGTACTCCGGATATTCAAATACTTGGAGCTACTACTTTAGACGATCTATTGGTCAGGGGGAGGTCGTCGATGGACGTTCTTCCTAAGAGTGGGAGTTCATACAGGGCTGCTGAGAGTGACCATGGAAGGCATCACTGATCAATGGTGAGATAGGTACCAGGTGCTGAATGGGCAAGCAGAGAGTAGCAGTGGTAGTTGCGGCAGAAGAGTTACCAACAATGCGGAGCTTAATGACTACTACTGGCTCGCCGAGTCACAAAGGGAGTACTGGACGACAGGGGGTTTCCCATCGAGGATAACTCGTTAATGACCAGGCCTCCTGGATGCCGCAACATCTACTGCTCCATCTTTTCAATTTATATCTTGGCTAACATACTATGGTGATACGAATGGAGCAGTTATGGAGTTATACGAACCTGTACGGATGTTAGAGACGATATCTACCCGTGGAAATGACGAAAAGGCACTCGGAACGCTGAATGCATCGATAATACTGCGGAGATATTACAAGTCACATACGGTTGCTGTAACGAATTGCATACGAATTGACGAAATGACGATACCATGTCAAATGACGATTTATCCACAAACAAACGGGCTGGAGACTGCAACAGTCACAACGGCGCAATGAGGGATTCTTTTTGTGGTTATGATCGTACGAGCCTAATGCTCTGAAACGATTTGTGGGCAGAAGTACTGCCATATGGATTCCCAAAATAGCGTGGAATAAGATCGCATACTCAATAGCCAGATCCTGGATTTGGACTTAAGATCCCATGCCATATGGACGGATTGATCAGTGGGTATTTTCTTATGATGGACGTTATGTCACCGGTTTGATTACGGAAGTGCGATATCAAGAACTATCTTCCTCGGGCTGGATCAGAAGAAGATGGTCGTGCGAAAGCCGATCTTAAGGTCAGTAATGATTACCTTTATGGAGCTTACAAAGCTACAGGAGAAGCCATGAAAGGTGAACTGTACGAGTGCAATTTGCACGTTCCGGAACGAATAGTCAGAGAAGGATGATAATGAGTCTATTTACTTATATGGCAAGGCGAGACAACGATGCGCACATATGCAAATTTAGGAGGTACAGACGAAATCACCGGAATCAGGATCCCGGCTATAATCTAGAGATTTTTACTTATCGAACCACGATGGCAATTGGAAGTAGTAGGATCAATATGAGAATCGATACGAGGATCAGCATCAGAATTGGAGAGTCATTGATGCAGCTCCGACCAACAAGAGGGGGATAACCGTACTGGAAATTCAGAAACGATACCTACTACAAACGATTACCGCACCAGAAGTATTGGCATGAAGCACCATCAAGGTGATATGTACCAGACATACGACGAGAAGTCAATGGTTACAATGGTGAGACATCGCTGAACCGAACGAATGGTCTACATCAAAAGTAAGACCTATCGAAAAGATTCCTGAGGGGACGAAGACCAAACGGAGAACAATCGAGATTGCTAACGGATGACAGATATTATACGAATTGGAGTTAATATCGAACGAAGTTCAGAGTGTTTCTCAAGGCTAACAGTATTTGGATTATTTACAAGGCTCAATCGAATGGTATACAGAATGACCCAGAGTCTACGATTCCATCTATCGAGATGTCAATATCGCACAGAGAAATCTATGGGACCATGACAGTCGGTCTGGAGGAGACACACCGAACTCTCCGAGGTTACCTAATAAAGGTCCAAACCCATCAGACAAAATATGCCAGTGGCAAAGAGATGTTCGAAATCGGAATATGAATCATTTAGCAGCACGGAATGTGCACCTTATCGGAATTACACCTCATCGGAATGTGTGACACAATGGAAGCGCACCTATATTGGATTAAGAGGATGGAAGCAGAAGTTCCTGGTTAGACGTATGAAGCTGCGATATGGACTTCCGGAAGTTTCCAAGAGTGCAATCGCTCTGAATCATATGCTAACTATGACCTTGTATGGGATGCTTACGAATTAGATATATCAATGAATGAATATACTCTGCAATTGGCCTTTATCTCTGAGAGCACCAAACGAAGCCATGACGATAATCGATGGACATCGCAGCAGATTGTGGCAAGTAACCATATCGGGCTAGATTTTGGATGTGTCTCCTACAACTAGGCTCGGGAGGGCTTAGCATGTGAAAACACACTCCTTTCATGGATGCAGAAGCCAAAGGCATGGAAATCGGAGAATGGCTGTCTTGATGCAACTGAAGCGGAAGCATACTTGATTACTTTGTGAGTATGAACTTATGGCACACTTACGAGTTAGATACCGCAACAGGAATGAGCATGTATGAATGTATGTTGACATATGATGACTACAAAGAGGACCAAACGAGGCCGACACAAGTCAACCAATCTGAAGCAAAATAACAACAGAAAGTCAAATCCAGATAACCGATATACAAGTCAACTTGGAGCCAATCGGTGAGACACATACAATCAATGCCGAGAGCGGAGACTATTACCGATGAGGTCTACTGTGTGCTTGGATATACAAAAGCACAGAGACATGGAAAGCATATGAATTCGAGAAGCTCTCAAGAGTAGCAGCTATGACCAATATAAGTACCTTATACAATGATGCTAGTTGACTGCTGCAGAAATGCAATACCAGCCGCGATAGCCTTACCCCTCAGATGATGTTCACAAAAGTGTTCAATGAAAGAAATCGTATACGATTGATCGATCGATTAATCGGAAGTCGAGTCCAGCATATTGTGTGCCAACTACGATATATCAATGCCGAATGATGCCAGCAAGTCGCACAAGGGCAATTACCGATTCGAGCACCACCGAGCTAGCACTATAGGGATCAATTGCTTGGATTCGGAAACTGGAAGTCTACTTGGTTATTCAGAACTATGGACTTGCAAGCCTGCGGAAGGAGTGGACTTGGAGGATCTAGGGTCAACTAGACGGTTCAGAGATGGACTTAGAGGATTCAGGATCAATTGGACATTTCTTTCTCTTCTCTTCTCTTCTCTTTCATCACTTCATTTCTTATGGATCTTGGCCCGATATAAATAGCGTCGGCATGGATTTTACCACCTACCACTGGAGGTGGATTTCCCTGTGCACTGAATCCACCGTAAGATCGCCGTGATGGTACCGATCGGTCGTAGGACTTATGCAGATGTATGAAGGCGTACACATCTTATCTTGTCTTTCTTCATGTATATATATTGCAGCTCAGGGGGTCTGCTGATAAAGAGGCGGATGATGTAATGGTGGTGCCAGGTATACTTGGCCCTCTCAAGCGTACTTGGCTCCCAGGTACACTTGGCCTTCCCAAGTGCACTTGGCTGCCGAGGCCGGGTAAGTGCCCTGCATATTTAATCACCTCACGAAGTACTTTTGGCATGCTAGCGATTATCTTACCTATATACTGTACAATTGATATCTTTATCACTTATTCCCGCTTGTAATCGTATCTACATATATCTATCCATACGAGAACATACGTCTTTATACCGGATTTCAAAGTTTGATAATACTAATTATTAATGCAATACAGTTGCGGATAAAAATCAGTGGTATGCAGGGTTGACTAGTTGCTACAGCGAGACTTATGGTGACTTCACTATACTCGTTGAAGATAGAAGAGACGCTTCTATGTCTACAGCAGACTGAATGATGACTCTTGGATTGGAAAATGGGCAGAACTCCCGATCAGTATGAAGGAAGCCCGGTGGTTTGTGAGAAGCTACCCCACCACACTGATCTTTGCTCAATTCTTCTCTTCCAACACCTACCGTGGCAGGCAAGAGCATTGCAAAACATTTTGGAGCAAGCGACTGACTACCCAATTGATGTTCTTGGCTGTGACCACACTCAACTGCACCTTGAAGGACTATGAGAAAGGAACAAAGAGTGAACCCTCTCAGGACTTCCGCAGGGAGATTGTTAGCCATCAGTGTGCCCCCTCGATCCTATTATTAATGGCTACTAATGTTTAATATATCCTTGTACGAGTGATGCTGGAGATACTTTGAATTCCATTCGTCCAGATTGCCAGGCGGCCATCATTGAGTATATGGGCAGCTATATGGACGTCAGAATTGCAAGCTCTGCTGAGCACTCAACACATTATGTAGTACCAGATGCAGCAGGGGAGGAAACGGAGGATCTGATACCTGTATTCAAGTCACAGTCTGTTTCTCGGGGGTTGTATTTCTAGGAGATTGTATTTTTCAGACTTTGTATTTCTCGGGGATTGAATTTCTCGGGTGTTGTACTTCTCGGAGTTTGTATTTCTCGGACGTTGTGTTTCTCGAACACTTTGTATCTCGGGAATTGTATTTCTCCGGGGTTGTATTTCTCGGAGATTGTATTTCTTGGGGATTGTGTTTCTTGAGGGTTGTATTCTCGGGGGTTGTGTTTCTTTTGCCAAGGTCATATTAAGGTGCTGCTGGAGTGCAGCGTGGATATATGTCGTTTTAGTTGATAGAGGCAGGCTGCAGTAGATGAATGCCAAAGATATATGCGATGCTACAGGTGTATCTGAAAATGGATGACACACCATGATTCAATCTGGAAATGAAGAAATAGATCTAGATGCTCCTGAGTAATCCTAGAACGTACAGGAGATCCATAAAGAGCTCAGAAGCAGCCATGGAGAACTTTGCAGCGCTTCGAAAATCTTCTGGAGCACCCTTAGAGGCATCAGAAATGGCTACAGAGTGAACTATTGGTGTATAGGAATCTCCTGGAGCACCCTTAGAGGCATCAGAAGTGGCTACGGAGTACACTATTGCGATACAGGAATCTCCCAGGGCAGCTACAAGGCTTCCAGGAGAACAAGGGAGAGCGCTGAGGCTGTATTCGCCAGTCCCGGAGGACTCCTGGAAGGTTGGCCGAGTATATCATTCAAAATCAACTTCCACAACCTCTGGAGAGTTCCAGGACTTCCGGGACTGGACGATTGACTTTGCTGATTGATCTCACTATTAAGTAGGATGATTGCGAGGACTGGCAGCCGGCTGTTGCAGCAGTACCCTTATTTCCTTTCATCTCTTCATGCCTGGATTGATAGACCATCACCGCTGAAGTTGCCTGTTGTTGTCAGCACATATTTCGAGCATCGTTTAGAGTACCCACAAGATGTTGATGGATTCGTCAGAGTGGTAAAGGAATCAACACCACATGTTGCTGCCATGGAGAAAATTGAAGAGCCTTGTCACTTGGTCCCAGAGATTCAGGCAGCGACAGGGAACGGTTTGATATGGATTGTAAATAATCAAGTAGATTTGGATGTGTACTGGGATGTATATTGAGGCAAAATACATATGGACGAAAGGTTTGGAGCTATCTCTGCCATTTATCCAAACGAATGAGAGGAGTCTCATGCAGGGGTATGCTCGAAATCCAGCTGGTATATATAAATAATATATTAGTGTAATGAGATCTAGAGATGTCTATTTATACAAATCTCTCGTGACAATGCTTGAAGTAGCAGTGATGAATTAACAGTACAATCTACAAATGGTATCACATATGATACTCCTGTACGATTGTGGAAAGTTCATGGATATACCAGAAGCTGCCTGGAGTGCATGGAAGCATAGTAAAATGATACAGAAGGGTGAGTCACATATGATGCCAATTGGCAGTGAGGGCTGCGGAGCGTCAAGGAGTCACGTGGAGTAGAGTACGTGAAGGAGCAAGTTGGTGGATCTCCCAGGAAGTGGTAAGAATACTGTGAGATGATCCTGTGCGATTGTGGAAAGTTTACAGGTATACCGGGAGCTACCTGGAGTGTATCTGAGGCTAGTAAAATGATACAGGAGGGTTTGAAAGCCTCCCTAGCCCCAAGGATGATCTCGGAAGGTGGGTATCAGGCCAGGGAAGAAATTGTATTTTCCTGATTTGATGATGGTAATTATGGTAATAGAAACAGTATTGCTGATAGTATCAAGAGATAGTGATGATAATGTCAATTGTATTAACTCTTATGATGATGGTGATAATGAGTAGTAGGAATTGAATGAAGTATTAAGGCTTACTCCTGTAAAAATTATGATAGTATCACTACTAGCAGGCAATTGCTCTCTATCATTCTCACTACAATACCTATCAACTAAGGATTGTATATTTAGATAGAATGTAGAATTGATACAGTACTTCTCCTAATTGAAAAAGTTATTAAATTGCATATTCACTACTGATTGTATCTTTCTTTCAACTAAGTATTTGATAATATGTGGTATTAACTTGGTATGTATTGTATTGCTATATTATTTCAAAATTCAGTGGTACTGCAGCAGTACTTCAGCAGCAATATCATCCCTTTTGTATTATAGTAGTTGGAACTTGCAAAGACTTGTACAACTAGATCTTGAATTGCTGTTTTTTGCAATCACGGCAGAATACTTTACATTGGATATGGATAGAGAGATATTTTCAGGTGGTTTGAGTGAGATTGCATGGGTAAAAAAAAAAAAAAATTGGTTGGGAGATGCTTTTAAAAAACTTCAGAAAATTCGCAGTTGTGTATTCTGCAGTATTCTATGTCAAAACAGGCATAGGATTGCCTTGAAGTAGGAAAGCGCTATTCGCTTCTTGAACGCATACCCAAAGGTCATGGTTTTAACTTATGGCGGGATCAGGAGCTTAGATCCTCCGATGCCTCTGTATCCCCACTCTTTCCTCACTCTGCTGCTGAAACAAACACTCAAATACTCTTTCACACTGACCTAAAACTACATTCACATGCAGAATGGATCGGCATGATCTATTTTTTATGGGCAATCATTCAGAAAAGGGATCCGGATCTTCAACTTTTGTCGAAGAATCGTTACCTTTGTCACTTCAGCAGGCGACCATTTCAACCATCGATACCCCGTCATCCCCAGCCCGCCTGTCACAGCATTTCCAATCCTCGGAGTTACCTCTGAAATCCCCCACCTGCCCTACGACAACTCTCCCCTCAACTCGTGGTGTTCTCTTCACATCTCCAACCATTTGTGACTTCGAAACACAAGACTCTATTCCGGCTGCGGAGATGGCATGTTCTACCTCCCTAAATGACAATCTCCCTCTGGGGTCTGTTTCAACTCCGTCCATTTACTCGCCAGGATTGGAAATTATCTATCGTATGACGCCATTACCATCACCTCCTGGCACCTGTGACTCTCCCGGACCGTGGAACCAATTTCGTGGAGAAATCTCACGGAACACATCGTTGATTCAATCAGCACCATCTCGCAGCATTGGCGGAACGTCTGTCTTGATCACTTCCGATAGTGAAGTTTTCGAAGCAACATCATACGTTGTACAAAATCCGCAGAAGTTGTTTCCGAATCATCGTCACCCACCACCATTATCACCACCACCGCCACCATCTCCTGCACCTCCACCGCCCCCTCCTGGCCTACGTCCTCCTGCACAACTTCAATTTTCGTTCCACGCCACGAATAGAGAGCTTGACTTCGAATCCACTCTTCCTATTCCTATTGATCGCAATTTGTCTCGGAAAGGACATGAGCGGAGTCCGCCGTTGCCGGTCCCTAATAACCGGACAAAACTTCAAAGGGAAAAGTGTTTGATTCAATGGCGGACAACTTTATCTTCTCTCGACTCAAGCCCAAATCTCAGTGGTAGCGCAACCTCATTATCATCCGTCTCGAGTTTCGACACAGCCTTAGAGCTTGACGAGAAGAGCAGTCGGTTGATCAGAAAACAGAAGCTTGAAAGTTTTGAGGTGAAAGGCACGAAAGACAATGTCGCCATGAGATTGAGAGGCCTACGGCTTCTCGGTCAGGGTGCATTCAGCAAAGTTATTTTAGCCACTTCCGAAGAAATCCCTGAAGAAGTCGACAATGTAGATGGCGAACGCGTTGTTGTGGATGAAGAGTCAGTAACTCTGGATCCACGGAAATATGTCGCTGTGAAAATTATTGAACACGGTGCTGCGGGTACAGACTCAAAGGAACGGGTAGAAAGCGGGTTAAAGCGGGAACTTGACATCCTCATGACAGTTCATCACCCATGTTTGGTCCGTTTGAAAGCCTTCAGTATCGAGGATTCTCGGGCGCTTTTGGTCCTCAACTTTTGCGCTGGGGGAGACTTGTTCGACGTCGCATCAGACTATACGTTCCACCTCGAACCGCCATTGATACGGCGGATGTTTGCAGAGATTGTCAGTGCCGTACGTTATTTACATCAAAACGGAATAGTGCATCGTGATGTAAAGCTCGAAAGTATGATATATCGCCTCCATTCTTAATTGCCTGAATATTGGAAAAAATTCATCAGGCCCATTGAGGGATATTGATCAATGATTCTAGATGTTTTAATCAATCTTAGTCGCCCGCAACTTGTGGCCATCTCCAATTCTCCCTACGAATACCCCTACCCGATCACCACGCTTACAGATGTAGGCCTCAGCCGTCGTGTTGATTTCGGAAATGACGACCTGTTAACCACTCGTTGTGGCTCTGACGACTATGCCTCTCCAGAGCTTATCATGGGAATACCTTATGATGGCCGGCAGACAGATGCCTGGGCCCTGGGTGTATTACTCTACGCTTTGCTAGAAGGCAGGCTACCATTTGATCCGCCACCTGGAAGTTCTGAAAAAAAAATGCGGAGTAAAACAGCGCACAGAATCGCAAGGTGCGAGTGGAAGTGGATCAAATTATTACCACGACATGGCCAACTAGAAAGCATGGATGGGGAAGTCAATGATATGACTAGTGGATATGATGATAGATTGGAAGGTGGCAAGAGAATTGTTGCAGGGCTCATGAAGCGGGCTCTAAAGAGGTGGAAGTTAACTGTTGTGGCTGAAGACGAGTGGTTAAAGAATGCCATACCGTTGCCAATCAAAGAGCTGGAAGATTAGGGGTAGTTTCTCTGGGAATGTCGTCCCCCAAGTTCGTTGAATTGGTACTGTGCGTTCCAATATTCATTCTGACATCGCTGGTTATGGGGGATCTAGAGGATAAACTGAGGCGGCTAGTATACGTCCTGATCACAACTTTTCCGTCATTCACAATATGCGAGATAAGGGGTCAGTAATGAAATGTCAACCACTGTTTCGAATTGCTTGACTGTTAACTAACTACATTCACTTACTATGTGGTAGGTTTAATACATTCGTTTTACTGTGATTTGACTTTTCCTTTCGCCGTGTACCATCAGTGTGGATGGTTAGGAAATGTACTGACTGATTGCACCAATACATGTGAATAATGATGAATACAGGAGATACGGAATGTGCCATAAAATTTACTTTAGGGTGGGATACTTATGATCTTCAATGTTACTTATGATTATGGGGTACCTGGTTAGTTAGAAGGATTGGAATTAGAGACCATTAAATCCAAATTTCACGAATTCTCGCTCTTGGTTGCGTGGTCGCTAGTCGAGAGGGGAAGTGATCAGATGGGATTTACATAACCGCATTGCTGATCTCCCCACCTAAAAGTGACGTTCTGTACTTGAAATTCTAGACTACTTGGATATCGTGTAAATGGGGCATAAATTGTGTCAAGATACACCACTGAGACGCTGTGACACTGTCGATTGATGCCGTCAAAAATATAATACTGTTATAGCCTCGAATCCAGGCGTTTCCATTGTCAGGGGATGGTGACTCGTTGTAGTCTGAGGCACGTGATATTGGCAATGTCATCAGAAGGTTGAAAATTGGAGAAATGCCTGAACACTAACTTCCACTCCAAACTCTTACCTATACAAATCCACCAATGCTCTCTGTTCTGTAGACCTGAGTATGATAATGTAGTATCTGTAGGCTTCTCTCAGTTGGCAGTAATCCTAGGAATGGATAAACAATTAAATTTATTTCTTCTATATATTTTCATAACTTTTGATAATTTTGTAGACTTTCATACAGTACCACCAACATTATGAGTCAGGTTTTCAATAGCCTTGTTGAGTATCTTAGTCCTACAGAGTACTACTGAGTGTACTAATATTAATACTAGGTAATTTTCAGTCTGCTGTATTTGCACTCATTTATTGATATAGGTGGACATTTCTGATTATGTTATGGTGTGGCTCTGCTTTATTAGTGCGGCTTTGCATAATTCTTTCGTAGTCAGTTCTAGCTAGTCTTTGGCTCAAACACCAATAACAGGTACTTTTATACATACGAAAGGGCTGATTTGCTCACATTGGTATCAACACTTGATTTCTGATAGCCTAACAAGTATTAGAAGCGATCGAAACACAACTCACAATGGATAATTTACTTGACTTACGTTCTAAACAGTGAAATACTGACTACACTGAGACATCGTATAGTTCCTTCGACTTCGCGACGATTTCCGCTAAGTACAATGTGTTCAACACACAGAACACAATATACAAGACCGAGTCAAGTAGGTTTAGTTGTAGCAACGAACCGTCAGAACTTTGCGCCATTGACGAACCAATTCGGTTCGAGTAAAGCGGATCCTTGCCAAGCCATTCACCTCAAACCCTACCATTTCGGCCTACAACTGCGAATGAAAATAAGTAAGTCAGTTTTTGTCCGATCGACTCGATTATTAGTTCACCTTGTAGCTACCTTCACGCGCGACACGATGGACTACACATCGAGCCGATCGGATAGGAACTGGCTTACCTGTTGTTATTCGAACATCGATGATTTGCGAACCGATTTGTGACAAACCTCGAAACTTTGCCAAAACCCAGATCGAATCTGCTTCAAACCCATGGTCAGTTCGATCCGCTATGAACCGATCCGCTTCGTTGCCAATGCTAAATAGGTTTAGCAGCAGACTCACAACCTTGGCCATCACGGGCATCGAATCTGCAGAACCTCACACAACGGAGTATGTTGCAAAGTAAAAAAAAGTCATCTACGATGGCCTGGAATTAATGTTCGACCAAGCCATCAACTAGATCAAAGCTACAGAGGATATTCAGCTAGAGATCATCGATCCTAGCCACTCGAAGAGCCTCAAATAAGCCGAGAAATTCACCATAATTTGCGATCTCAACGAAAGCTTAGTCGCTAAAATCAAGCATTTGGAGGCTGCTGAATCCATCCAAAGATGGAATGAGTTGATAGCAGTTCACCAAGAACAAGACAAGTTGGAAGAAGAGCAACAGATCGAGAAGCATCGCTCTGCACAATTAGAGAGACAAATGGAGAAGTGCAAGCTGGAACTGGAGTCAACATATCAGACTATCATCACACAGCTCTGGCTAGAGAAAGATATGCTGCTGCGCCGATTCAAAAGTCTCTCCTCAGAGAAATAGAAGCTGGAAACCGAGTTGAGAATGTTTGAGCGTATCATTCAATAACTTAGGACTAACCAAGTACATACGACTTCCACAACCAACACCTGCTCCGAACCGAACCAAGGCTAATCTGAGAATCATGACTCCTTCGAACCGACTGTTAAGGGTTTCCCTTTAGTAGGTTTACAGGGTATGGTAGAAGTCCATGGAATCCCACGGTCAGCACTTCTCGGAGGATAGCTGATATCAAACTCGTGTTATCACTTCTACTAAGAGCTCAAGTTCTTTACGATACACATGTTTAGCTAATACCAAGTACTAACAAAGCAGGATAATTATGCCACATGGGAGCAGTACATCAGCAAAAAATAAAAAAGTATTCTGAACATTCTGAGCATTTTGAAATTCATGTTCTCGTTTTCTCGATTATACAGTGTACTCTGATCGGAATTATACTCAGTAAAATTGTTTTCATATCTTTGCGGAATTTTCAAACTTTGTATAGTATTCCCAAAAGGGTATAGCTTTGTCTGTTACATTGTTTTATAGTCAAAAGTCAGTCTACATTTAAAAATGAAATATGTAATGGACATACTATTACTTGCTTAATAATATTATGAAACTTTTGGTTTATATATCTTCATGACAAATCATAATGAAACTAACCATATTTGGAACACCTTCAGCCAAAATTAACAAATAATTGTATATCTTTAATAATATTTCCTATTTTGGTTAGTTTGTTTTTGATTTGTCATTTCTAAATATCAATATCAAGTTTCATGTTATTACTCAGCAAAGTATTCTACGTTCATTACATATTCCAAAAATAAAAGTCGCTGACTTCAAGCAATTAAGAAATATATCCAACTAAGCTATACCTATTTGGGAATACTATACCAAGTTTGGAAATCCCATCAAGTTTTGAATGCAATATTACTCAGTATCATTTCCATTACTAGACCTGACAAAATCGACTAAACAAGAACTGAACTTTCAAAAACCTTCAAAATGCTCAGAATACTCAGAATACCATTTTCTCTTTTTGCTGATTAGTATACCTTCTCGCTTGAACAGAGAGAGTGTAAACACTTATCTGCCAGATGTATCGTTGAAGACACTTCGAGTGGTATGCTACCATATGCCTAGGCCTCAGATAGTTAGGAACTTACACGCGTTGCAGAAGCAGCATCACCCCATAGCAGGGACTTTCAGGTCAGCCATGTATGATTCTTTCAACCAGAACTATATTAATTATCTGGATCTAATTGAGATAGTGAGGTAGTGACCATTACACAGGAAAGTCTCTCCAGCAGGCAAACGATAGTATTCGATCTAAGGGACTTTACTATGAGTAGACTAAAATACTGAAAGCTCATATGTTAACTACACTCCGGTAGTTATGGCTACCTGTTGAGAACATGTCATTGGATCTACTACTGATTACATGGCTGGTCAGGTTAATGGATTGTCGAGAGCGCAACTCTATTGAGAAGATAAGATGCAATGGTGGTGAGATACATAGTATAGCATCTATTGGTCACCGACATAAGTCTATGGAGTTAAACATATACTTGTAACCTACTATCTGATTTAGCATTGAGTCAAGAGATCTAAGTAGAAGTGGTGATTTGATGAACATGTCAGCTTTCATTGTCGAAACCTATTTTCTGTATGTGTGCATTCAGTCCAGAAGAAAAGCAAACAGGCATAGTTGCTATGTGGCAAAACCTCACACCATGAGAATACCGACAGGATGGGTCACACTCTAAACAAGTGCCGAAAGTCAAATGGAAAAATGGCGCAACCGTCTGAGATTGAGAAACCAGCCTAACAATCGGCTGCCATAGCTACTAAGTCCAAAGCCTAACATTATAGATCAGTGAGATCGAGTGGCATAACACCATCCATAAAAGAACCACCTTTGCCCAGCAAAGTAACAATACAAGTTCTAGCAGCAATCTACAGTCCGAACACATGAGCAGACAAGAACTTAAAATATTATTAAGTTTTCTACTCTATAAAATCTTTATGAATTTTTGAGATCTCGATTCTCCTATATTTTATGCTTACACCCTTTAGGAACGAAGTAAGACCCCAGAAATAGTCCGCTACGCTGCCCTCTTCTGTCTGATCTATAATATTTCTGAAGAATATTTATACGGATATTATACCAGTCAACTCCTGTCCGACTTCCAGCAAGACAACTCAGAAGACTACCTTCAGGACTCCAATGACTTCCAAAGAATCGAGATCTATACTCACATATCCTTGCTGAGTATCTCTGTAACAGTATAATATTTTGGACATATCTAAAAGTATTTATCACTACAACTTGTTTTAATTGTAACAACAGAGTGTGGTGCGGAGTAGATTACATCAACAATTCAGGAGGACCAGTTGTTCAATACGTGTGTGCAGAATATTATACTCTTCACTGCAATGGATATTGTAAACAGTGCGTTCAGACAAACTAACAACAACTACGGAATAATATCAGTACATAAAATAAAGAACCCTTCATATTTCCCTCTCAACAATTACACAATGGCAATTTATAGATGCCGACTAACATTTGGAGCGAGCCAATTGCCACCCACTTCGTCTGGAGTCAGGAAGACGAAGCAACACTTCAGACCCGTACCAGATTGGATGAAGATGCTGCAAGAGTGGTACGAGACATCGAAGCAGCAATATGTATCTTGTTGAGAGGAGTCAGAAGGTCAAGACATGGGGATGATTGATATGGTATGGGGACAGATCAAACGTCTGGATCAAGAAATGCAACTGCTTGTCGAGACCTGCAATAGTGGGAAGAAACCATTCGATGAGGAATTTCAAGGTATTCGACTAGACTATCAACTCTTCAGTCAGGAGGTGAAAATTGACAGAGCTCTAGAACAGCAAATCCTGGAGGGATATTGAGAGCAAATTCAAATGTTGAATGTGGTGTTGAGGGAAGCGAGAATGGTAATCCACAACCTGTACCTACATATAAACGATATTATTGTGGAGGCAATGTAGGAGCTTGGAGTTTTATGGAAAAGAATTAAGTGGTACGTAAATCAGCTACGTATACTGCTGAACAGGTATACGTCGTAGAATCTGAGTATCAAGGCTTAACATGACCATGTAAATTGGATAGAGCAGAAGCTCTGGAAATAGGTTCCGTCGTAGGAAGATTTTCAGCAATTGATAGGATAGATGGGTGATTTGAAAGAAAAGACCATCAGATTCACTATGGTCTTTGGAAATGCAAGGTTTTCAGATTAGATACCAATCCACTCTGAACGAAAAACCAATATTTAACAGTGGCAACAGAGAACTGAGGAGCAAAATAGGAGTATTTTACCTGTCTCCGATTCAGATGTAGCTGATATTGTAGATCTTAGAGAAAGATCTGGTACGGATATAGGAATAGGAGAAGTCCCACCTGCAGTAGGTACAGGCAGAGCACCGCTACCAGCAGGAGGTACGGGAGGTAACCTGCAACCACCATCATCATCACATGCATCTCAAACAGGGTAATGGCGAGGATATCGGAATATGGCCAGATCTGGAAGACAGAAAGACTCTCAGCTCAAACACTCAGATCTGTCAAAATTCAGAGGACAGGCCTCAGAAGATTATGATATATGGTGGATGAGTATGGAAGCATTCATTGGCAACCATCCTCATTAATTCACTCGACTCGGACTCAGAATTAAGTATGTTCGAAGTTGACTTGATGATCATGCGTTGGCTTGGCATATGTAATAGGAAATAGAGGTAACCAGAGAAAAACATGTACGAAGCTGGAGCATATTTAGTGTGGCTATCCATTCCGGATATCACAACAAACATCAGCAGGAGTTCGGATACAAGGTGATAATAGAGCTGATGTATGTCGGTAACATACAAGACATGATCACCGAATCTGATACGCTCAATGTCAAGACTAATATACCTGGAGTTGCAAACCGAACAATACTGATGAGCAAGCTAACACATCTGATCTTTAAACAGCTTAGTCTGATTAATCCGGCCGACAACACGGATGAACAAATATGGGAAATTGTTATTCATATCGGACAGAATGTTGTAAGCAGGCAGGTCATGGAAAAGAACTGTGGGATTATCGGCAAATCTCGAAGTAGTGATAGTCGCAATTCTTTGAGGCAAGTTAATGCCGGGGGAAAAATCCAGAACACTTGAAGACTCGGGACAGATTTTCAGTGACAGAGATTAGCTCAACAGGACACTCAATACAAATCTCAAAGAAATAGAGGAGGCTCATCAAAGTCAAAACCGTTTACCAATGTAGACAGTAAGATATATACCCATTGACTGAGGGTATCTCGAAAAAATAGCTGGTACGATAAAGAGTTGCTAAGGAGTGTCAACTCTGTGCATGGCTGGCCGATAATCATATTACAATAATATATATTTGGGACATCAAGACTTCCAAGACAACCGCCGATTTTGGACACCGGAAAATAAATCAGACAATAAAGATCGGGGAATACGACCAGGAGAAAGATAATATTAATGATTATCTTATCGGTGATAAAAATGAGGTTACTTCAGATAAAAAGATACCATTGGATTCGGAGGAAAAATGAGAACAGTTGGATGCAGATGTTGCAAAAGATTGGTAGGAGTATGAGGATAGCTCAGATTAAAATCGTAAGCATGATATACATGGGAGATTATGGAGATGAGGTGTCAGAAAACCTTTAATACTATTTCCGATTGATGCCTTGAGGATTCCGACAGGGATAACAATGCTGACCAGTAGCATCGCAACACAACAATTACTATGAATAACTATAACATGAACTGATACAGCAGAATCAATTTCTTTGACCTCGCAGAATTACCGTACACACTCGCAGAATCAGAACCGCTCAATGCGTTGGCAAGTTTGGACACAATACTCCTCAAATCAGAGGAACTCCAGGAGGACTATTTCTTGAATGAGCCATCTACCATATCTCACTGGAATATACACTGAATCCAGACAGTAGCCCATGGTGGAGGCGTATTGATCAACAATACAGTTTTTGGAACTTTCTGGACCAAATATCTTGGTATACACGTTGACTGTGAATACTAATACCTTTGTTACTGTGAATACAATTGCAAGTACACCTACACAACTATTCGACAAGTACTTGACACCTTACCTACCATCTTCAAAGAATCAGAATACGAGTCGTAATATCTTATAATCTGTTGCAGCTGAGTCATTGTCGAAAGGATGGCTACCTAAGAAAAACACTGTTGCTCGGAAGAGGAACCAACCAATAAAAAACAAAATATATCAGACGACTTCATCTACTATGAAGTCAACAAAATACACAAGATTCCAAAATTCCAGATAGGGAACAGACCGGTTTACCTCTTTTTTGTGGACTATACAGATACTACAGGAACAGTACAGCAATTTCTATTATGAGCCATACTCGATTTGGACTCGACATCTTTCATCAAATCACCTCATTGCGCAAAGATATTTAAGGTACCAGTGGTTACATGGAAGAATGGTATTAACGCCAAAGATTTCAGCAGTAAGTGAGTATCTCTCTCAGATATATATAATATTCCCCTTGGTATAGCTTTTGGAAACCATCGTATACTGGAAACTGTCAAGGTAGTACAGATACACTCTCACTATGACATTCTAATACTTGCGTGATTTCTGATACAATACAAAGCACAAGGGTAACATACAGATATTTGCACTTTACGGAGTGTGAACAAATCTGTCACAACCATGTAAAGATGCATCCCAGCTGGGATATCAATTACGAAGAAAAGGTTACTTTTCTCAAAGAAACAATCACCCTTGGGGCCTTATACTTTGAAACGATAAGTATATTGGTAGGGAAACTACCGTCACAGTATTATAAGTAGATGTTACTGTTTGACCCTTATAAAGCTGAAATAGTATCCTCATATAGTCCACATGATAATGAAATCCACTTGAAAGTACAGGACGATCAAGTGAAGGTGGAACCTATCTACCAGCTTTTTCGGGAAGAAGAGTGATTTCTCAGAAAATATATCGACATCATGATCAGAGAAGGAAGAATACAACCTTTCAAGGGACAGGCTGGGACACCAATCGTGTTTGTACCTGAACCGAATAGATGAGGTCTGCATCATTGCATCGATTATCAGAGACTTAGCCATTTGACAATCAAAAGCAAGACGGCTCTACCTTTGGTTGATGAATTACAAAGTCGAATGAAAGAAGCAATCAGGATCACGAAGTTGGACATAAAGTCAGGTTATTATTTAATTCGAATGGCCAAAGGATATGAATAGCAAATGGCCTTCAAGACAGAATTCGGATCATATGAATACAGTCATACTGTTTGAGTTAATCAACGTACTTGCTACATTTCATTGTTGGATCAACGGAATCTTCCAGCCATTCTTTGGAGAAGAGAATAACATAATAGCCTGGTACATTGACGATATTCTTATCGCCACCAGGGCAACACGCGATGAGTATCACGTATACATAGGAAAGATCATTCAAGTACTACAGGACAACAACCTCATGGTGAAAATCGACAAGTGCAAGTTCAAAAAGTACAAATTGAAGTTTCTCAGATTCCTTGTCAGAGGTAAACGATACAAGATGGCACCCAGCCAAAGTCACGCTATCACGAGATGGTCTGTACCCAAAATGCAGAAAGAATTTATGAATATTATGGGTCTATGGAATGTTTATTGACAATTCATTAAGGCATTCACCGGTATTGTCACCCCAATTACAGATACCCTCCAGGGCAACAGAAATAACTTCAAATTTAGTGAAGCAGTCCAAGCAGTATACTACATAGTTTGTATCCTGTTTGCGACAGAAAATACACCGATATTGTGATATTATGATAATGGTTGACCTGCTGTGGTTGAAACGGATGCCTCCGGTTTTGCAATGGGATCAGTCCTATCGCAGAAGCTTGAAGACAGCAAAGTACACCCAGTCGCCTTCATATCAAAGAAGTCTTCCCCAGCCAAACTAAACTATCACATATACAATAAGGAGATGCTCACTATCGTATACGCAATGAAAACATGGTACTGCTATTTGCAAGGGGCAACTCATACAACTATAGTCTTTTGAAACCTATGAACCTCCAATTCTTCAAAGAAATGGAACAGCTCAATAGGTGACAAGCAAGATGGGCAGAAGAATTACATGAATATAACTTCAAAATTGTTAATCGGAAAGGAATCGCTAACAGAAAAGCAGACACATTATCAAGGTATCAAGAGTTTCGCCCTAAAAGAGGGGTATACAACTTCGGCAACCTTGGTAGGACCAGATCATTGGTTAGAAGTGGGAGCAATGGTACTTAACGATGATGACTGGGAGAAGATTTCTTTCACAGAAGTTTTGGCAAATCAGTTGGTTGGATCAGTAAAAAAACGGTTTCAGAAAGAAACAGGTCAGGACAAGAAATATTGGAAGATACTATGGAAGGTGGAGGATAAGGATCTCAATGTTGATGGAAGGTTTAGTATTGATGAAAAAGAAATGTTGTGTTGGATATAAAGATTATATCTGCATGAGAATTTTCGAAAGGAGATCCAACACCAAGAATACGACTGATATATCGTTGGACATTTCGGTCGCAAATGCACACTAGAACTCATCACTAGAAATATTTACTGGTCTAAGCTTGAGTATGATAAATTGGATTACTACAACAGGTGCAACTCTTGTCAATGGACGAAAGCACCCCGACACGCAAAACATATATTCTTACATTCACTCAAACTACCATCCTCACCATGGACTGGACTTCATTATCAATGTATCTGAGTCCAATTGCAATAGAAATATCATGGTAGTAGTGGACTGGTTTATCAAGATAGTGTACTTGATCAAAACGGTCAGATGAGAATCATCTACAATTGCTAGATTATTTCTCAACAATGTGTGGAAGTACTACGGTATGCCGTCAGATATAGTATCGGACTGCGATGCAATTCTCACTTCATATTTTCTGGCTGACCTGAATGGTTTCTTGGAAATTAAATATTTAATGTCAACCGCATTCCACCAACAGACAGATGTGCAGACGGAACACCTTAACCAGATAATTGAGTACTATCTACAGACGTATTGCAACTATGAATAGAACAAGTAGCGCGAGATATCATCTATGAGAGAGTACACCTATAACAATTCCAGACACGTATCTACCAGGATAACACCCATCTATGCAAACCTCGGTTACAAAGTACACACCAATTGGCCAACAGAAATACAGTTTCGAAACTTCAACTCAGAACTATATGCTCATTATACGGTTGATATCAACTGAAGGTTGGAGAAGCAGTTGGAAACATTCAAAGATAAGATAGACAAATATTACGATCGAGAGTGGCAACCACATCTACAGTACAAGATCGAAGATCTAGTTATACTTGACCGACGAAACATACGAACCCAGTAACAGTGCCACAAGCATGATGACAAGATGTACGGACCATTCAAGGTATCCAGGATTAGAGGGAATAAATGATGGTATCGACTCGAACTCCCTATAACATGTACAATTCATCCTGCCTTCCATATAACTTTGCTGGAACATTATGGAAGGGACGCCTCAGAGAGGAAGGTACCACCGATTGAGGCCAATGATGACAGATAGATTCCTGAATCTATTGTTGCTAGCGGATCTACACACAATGATCACCACAAAAACGTATTTCTAGTCAAGTGGACAGGATTATCACACAATGAAAATACGTGGAAATGTTGAGAGTACCTCACTAACATCATCTCCAATATCATCAACGAGTACTATGAGAAACATCCAACGATGGAAAAGGATAAGCGATTTAAACCTATGGTACAATTACAGGCTCGAAAGAAATGGAGCTACTTGCATACCTTCAACTCAAACCGCCCTGAGTTAAACGGAGGTCATTATTATGTTTTATTGATTGTTTTGATTGTTATACCTACACATACCCTTTATACCCATGATACAAATCAGCACTGTCTGAGTGGTATCTAGTGTTTGCACAATTCTTACAATGGCGATTCTGTTGAGATCACCAGAGCTATAGGGGGAGGTACTGTTTGGGGTTTCCCTTTAGCAGGTGTACAGCATATGGTTGAAGTTCATGGAAACTCATGGTCAGTATTTCTCAGAAGTTAGCTGATGTCACACCTAAATTATCCCTTCCACTAAGCACTGAAGTTCTTCACGGCACACATGTTTAGTCGATACTGAGCTGACAAAGCCAGATGATTAACCAGCGTAGAGGCAGTAAACCTTCTCGCTTGAACAGCGATAGTGTAAAAACATAGCTGGCAGATACATCGTTGAGGATACTTAGTGTAGTGTGCTACTATATGCTTAGGCCCCAGAGAGTTAGGAACTTACATGCATTGCTGAAGCAGGATCACCTCATAGCAGCAGCTCTCGGATCAGCAGAGTATGATTCGTTCAGCCAGAACTACCTTTGTTATCCGGATCAAATTGGTTCAGTGGACTAGAGAGCATTCCGCTGGAATATCTGTCCAGCAGGCAAACGATAGTATTCGATCTGAGTGACTTTACTATAAGTAGACTAAAATACTGAAAGCTTATATGTTACTTGCATTCCAGTGGTTACAGCTACCTGTTGAGAACATGTGTTTGGATTTACTACCAATGACATGGCTGGTCAGATTATGGGGCCGTTCACAGTGCAATTCTGTCGAGAACATAAGATGCAATGGTGGTGAGATACATGTCATACCATCTGTTGGTCGCTGAAATAGGTCTATAGAGTTAAATATATACTCGTGACTCACTATCCAGTTGGAATTGAGTCAAGAGATCCAGGTTGAAGTGATGGTTTGATGAACATGTAAGATTTTGTTGTTGAAACCTGTTTTCTGAATGTGTGCATACCATCCAGAAGAAAAGCAAACCGGCATAGTTGCTACATGGCAAACTCTGGAGACATGAGGATAACCTATAGAAATGCCTTACACGCTAAACAAGTGTCGAAAGTCCAATGGAAATATGACGCAATCGTCCAAGATCAAGTAACTAGCATTAAGATCGGCAGCCATAGCGGTTGAATACAATCACTGAAGTCATACATAAATGTGATTGAGTAACTCCACACCATCAATAAAAGAATCACCTTTACCAGTCACAGTAACAATGCAAGCTCTAGCAGCAATTCACTGTCAGAACACAGCAGCGAACAAGAACATTGGGAAAACAACCATGTCGCCCCCAGGCTGTACGTGGGCCTACAGCGTATCGGACGCTTCAATCGAAGCCTTTTGAGCATTGTTGTACAGTAACCCTGCACGTATGTATATACAACCCCTGGCATTGCATTTGGTACTCCAGATGCAGTATTCCTTACTGTCATAGCTATACAGTACATATAATTCTTACTGACATAGCCATGCAGTGTGCTCACCTTTTGATCTACAATACTACTCATGTAACGCATGAGTGCAATGTACACATTGACATAATACAATGTTCACAGCATGCGATGTTTATACGATTCTCTGAATTGCACTCACATCTCGGGCAACAGATACAGGGCAGTGACGTAAGTATACATGTTTGATATTAAACTCAAATATATACAGTTTCCCATTCAGAACACCATGCTATACATCTAGTGATGGCAATGAACCGTCGGAAGTTCGTACAATTGACAAACCGATTTGGTCCACGCGAACCAGCTCCTTGCCAAGCCTTTCGCCCCAAACCCCACCATTTTGGCCTACAAGTGCGAACAAAAATATGTAAGCAAGTTCTTGTCCGATCGGCTCGATTTTAAGCGCATCTTATAGCTAACCTCTCTCGCTACAAGATGCGCCAAAGATCGAGCAGATCAATTACCTATTGAGTTTCGAAGATAGATGGTTCGCGAACCGGTTTGTACAAACATTGGAACTCCACCCAAATCTCGGATCGAATCCGGATCGAACCCTGCCTTGGTTCGATCCGTGACGAACCGATCCGCAGCATTGCCAACACTATACACGTCGCAGCCAGCATGAAGTACATGCTCTAAACTACTCTCTCCTTGTTCCAAATGCCATGCTACACGTCGCAGTCAGCTTAAAGCACATCCTCTAAACTACTCTCTCCTTCGCAGTCATCCACCGATTTACACTCTACGTCATTGTACTCATCCTGATTCTCGTCTTCATTCTCATTCTCATTCTCATTCTCATTCTCATTCTCATCCACATCGTCCTGATTTTCGACCTTATCATGATCCAGCTGAAGACTATGTTGTCGCTGAGCACGACTCCTGACACTGTGAATATCATCATGCTCATTGACACTATCATTGTCGCCATCGTCAATCCCATCCTCAGCAGTGAAAGACAAATCATTAGCAACATTGATGAAGATCACAGCAATGATTGGAGTCTCAATATCTGGCTGCATCATTAGGGCTTCCATCGCAGTCTTGTTTAATACCACTCAACAAGGCTTGACTATGGATGGCATGTTATTGGCTCCTTTCTCATGTAGAATGAGGTTGTTGAGAGCTGCCCTTATGGACTTGATTTCCTTCTGTCTCAATGGAGATGGGAGATCATTTCATATAGTAATGAGATCAGTGTAAGTCTCGGCAAATTGTTACAGCAATTGCATGCATTGTGAACGTCGTACAGTCATACTTACCACCATCCTTATCTCGACTGAAGTAGTTCTCCCATCCGAGCCTGTTGCGCTGGATTTCGAGGTCATCGATTGCAATCTTTGTTGGAGCTAAACTTCCATTTCTTTGCCACTCTGTCAGTGCGTGATGCAATACCCTACATGTTAACACAATCAGTACCAGGGGTATCTATTCACGAATCTAATTAAGGCAGCCCTCCGAAAGCCTGCCGCATTTACACATTCGTTGGAAGAAATATAACGTATTCGACACGGATGTCGGTAATGCCAGGAAGTCGGACACCGTACGTACGTCTGTATGCTGCCCTGCGGCGGGGAAAGAAAACTTCAATACTCAATTACCTTTGATCCAATTGCTCTCAAAATCAAACCCAATGACCATGACATGATAAGGAAATAAATAAAAGCATTCATGATGATGATGATGGCTTTCCTGGACTGCATCCTTGTACTAAGCTCCGTCATCATTATCCTCCCACTCATTACTACCATACCCGCTATATACTACCTTCCCTCCACTCTGTGCTCTCAAATTTCTCCCACCCCACCCTGCAGCAGTTGCTGAGGCTACCTCAGTCTCACTCTCACCACCAGCAGCAGATTCAACAGCTTCGCTTTCATCTGGGAGGATAATGGTAACATGCTTCTTCTATACTTTGGTCAGGAATACAGGTATAAAGCTTCTATGGTAGCGGGGACTCACCTTGGCTGCTGCTGCTGTTACCTGCTGTCTCGGTGCTTTTGCTTTTTCTTTTGCTCTAGTAGCCTTCGCCTGTACTTTGGCAGCTGCTGCGGCTTCCTTTTTTCTGTGTTCTTGTTCTAGCTTTGCCAAAAATTTCCAATCTCCAACCTGGGCCTGTGTGAGCTTCTTGCGACCTCCAGTGGTCTTAGCCTTCTTCCCTGCATACTTTGACCATACATCCACTTTTTCAATGTCCGCTATCTCGGCACGTATAAGAGCTACTGCAGTTTGGTTGGACAACTTGGTTACCAGAATTTCGGTTGCTGAAGGAGTAAGCTGGCCATTTCTGATAAGTTGGATGGCAGCTGCTATTGTGTGTCTCAACTCTCAGCGATTCTGCAGGGTTTTGCAGGTAAATACCATGCGGGTAGATGGGGTTCCTGGGGGTTGTACTACTAGTAGTCTCTCATCCTGGACCTTCGCTTTTTTCTCTTTATTTTTGCGGAGAAGCGGTTGCAGAACGGCATCAGGGTTATATGGATGAATTCCTGCTACATGCCAGGCTACTTTCATATTCTGTTGTGTATAGGCCTGCTGTTTTGCCGCTGAGTAAAAGCGTAGGAAGAGAGGTTTGGTGACACCTGTGCGGGTATTTCTGGTGTGGTGGTGCACAGCATCTCGATAGGCCTTTTGAAGGGGTGCGAAAAGGCTGACATCAAGTGGCTGCAGAAGATGTGTCGAGTGTCCTGGGTACGACATAAGAACAATTCTATTATGCACTGCATAGCATACAAATTCAAGACTGTAGTAAGTACGGTGGGCATCGAGGAGTAAGAATCGGTAGGCGCCATTAATAGTATCCTTATTCTGTGTCCAGGGGTCGAAATAGTCACGCAATCATACAAGTGCGACCTTATCAGTCATGAATCCCCGGGGTATATAGGCGAAAACAGTCTTTTGATCAATGTCTTTGTCATCTGTATCAAACCAGCCACGATAAAGATCTGCCCCGCGATAAAGAATGAGTGGCGGAAGCATGGTATTGTTAGCGCAGCAGACTTCAGCTACGGTAACCCATTCCCGACTACCATTCTGTACTTCGGTAGGTTGGCGACGACCCTGCCTAACAATTACCTTAGCTCGGGTAGACAGGCCTAAAAGAAAATTCTTTTCATCCATATTGTACATATTGTGGGGTTTGAACTTGTATTTTCGTAGCTGTTTATCCAACTTGCGAAAGTAATCTCGTAGTACAGTAGGATTGCTCGCCAGTGCCCTTTGCCGGTCGATATTCGTAGCAAACTTTGTTGAAAGATCAGGATGCCTGTTGAAAAACCCCCGCACCCAGCTTTTACCCAGTGTCGCAAGATCAGGATCTCCTTCCTCCTCTGCACGCTTCTGAGCTAGAGCAGCTGCCATAGCTCTGAAGAGATCTAGATGGGGAGGGAATCCATAGCTGTCCAGTTGAGCTATCTATCGAACTAATGCTCGCTCAATACTAGGTGGGAGTGCTTGCTGCCATTCGTCTGCTTCGCGTCTATTGCGGTGTCAATTTGCTCGGTCCGAAAGGGTTGAAGCGGGGACCTTGTACTTCAGTGCAAGATCTCGGAAGTTTGTACCCTCTTGCTTTCGTTACGGCAGTGCTCGCTGGATCTTGACCTCACGGTCGCTTTCAATCACCGGTCAGGCTTTCACTCGAGTCATGGTTGTCGTGGTTCTGGTTGGAAACAGCAGCAGATGATTTTTATGCGGGGTACAGAGCGGGGTCTTTGTGCACGGACGCCACATAAATTCTTGTCCGACTTCGTGGGGTTACCGACATCCCTGTCGAATACGTTATATATAGAAATCGTGGAATCTCCTCGGCAAGAAAGTAGCTAGCTTGTTCCTGGTGATGTTAGCGATGCTATAATTTGCGAACAGAACTCATATCAGATTCGTTCATACGATCGCATTGGCATACAAAGAATGTAAAATCTGAAAGAATTCGATCACTTTGTATGCGGTACTCATCATCTTCTAAAGCGTGCAAGTTGTTTAGTCTCCCTACACACTCACAGATCTTCTTGATGATGTGCGATCTGACTGCGTTACAACTGTTTTTGATCTGACATACGGCCACTTAGTCAGTACAAATGCATTCCTGAGAGCTACCTAACAATCTTGAGACACTCCTTCTGATGTTCCTGAAAGCTAATGTTGACTCCTTCCTACATGCATGCCTTCGGCCAGGAATGTTCTATGGACTTTGTATTGTAAACCATATGTTAGTCGGTATCTACAACTCTCGGAATCATAACAGCTACCAGTATAAACTCAGTTTCAGTTGGAAATGGTATCTCGCTCAGCAGTTGCTTCTCAATCAAGCGACGCTTTGTTTCCAGTACAGCAGTAACACAAAGGTCCCCTGGTGCAAGGACACTTTGACTGCTATATGGTTTACTGCTGACCAACAGACTTGATAGTATCCTTGGTGGAGACGATGGGATGAGTTGTGAAGCCGATGATGATGGGTGTAGACTCCAGAGGTGACTAAGATTTATTGCTAAACGAATAGCGACGTTGGAAATGACACTGGATGCTGGCGACATCGCAATGGAGGCTTGATTGGGTGGGGTCAGCAACGGTTTCAGGGCTGGATTCTGTGCGGATACAATGGGTGTAGATGCTGAGGAGACCTGGGTAGTCGAAATCGAACCTTCGATACATAAGGTTGTAGCCTTCATCCACTTTCACTTCTGCTTGTCAGACAGCAAAGTGAGTTTCCTTTTATGACCGTTTGCTGTACGTGGCATTGGGGTGCCAGGAGTGACTGATACTTCTTTTGGAATTGAGGATGTAGCCTTTAGCAGTGGCTTTGTTGTTCGGGTTATTATCCGAAGGCAGGAATGTCAGTAAGGCAGAAAATGAGTGTAGTTGTAATGTAGACGTAGGGCAATGCAGTGTGGAAAAGGACTGATACATCGCTGAGTATTGCACCTGAAAGGTTTTCTCATAAAGGGGCCCATTTATACAATTTCGTATTAGCTTGTCACGACAGTGTCATGTACGATTAGTCAATTAAATACCAATAATGTCAAGAAATCCCAAACGAGACTAAAAACATGTTTGTAAAATGCAACAATTACTCCACCCGATGCAAAGAGAATATGCAAAAATCCTATCTAATTCAACCACCAAATGCTAACCCAACCACCAAACACGAACCTACGTACGTCAGTATATTAGTCATTTGCAGCACTGTTGGACATACCAAAAATCATCATTCAAAATACTGACCCATCCAAGGTAGACTCAAACGTAACACCTCATGCTGTATAAAACTCATACCGGCATTGACAGCATGGTACATACCAATTGCCACCAACTCTGATGACTGATCAACACCTACTGATACCGACGAAACGTCACACATTGTCTCTTCGTCCATCAAAACCTCTGCCATTTGCGACCTCACCCCATGCTGTTACTGTAACTCCACCACCACTTGCGACGTCACCTCAACAATTTGTGCTGTCTCCGCAATTCATTCAACTCTGGTACTCATTGACTCCTCCAGCACAGACGATAACACATATTGGAGAGAGGCACACTCCACGTGGTGAGTATCAGTCACCTCCTGTTGTGCCATTGCCGAGTGGTTTATTGCGATGAACCTGAGAGCAGGTGTCAGGCTCTCTGCCCGTTTGGAGGTACCAGGTATTTCTGGGGGAGACCATCGTGGTTGTGGTGGTGGTGGTAGTGGTGGTGGAGTAGCTCGTACAATCCTTGAAGGTACAACTGCTATTACCTTCAGAACAGCCACACCGATGAGAGGGTTGTAAGTGGTAACGGTAAAGAAGCTGGCCACAGAGTCATTGCTATTGAGTCGAGTCGCATTCCATTGCTGCAGAGATGATTTGCCGGATATAACTAGACACCCAAAAATACAGCTGATATCTCTGGAAGGACACAGGTGACCTACAGCATGGTGTACAGCCTTTGTTGTGGGCTTCTCGACTTGTGAGAGATACTATCTATTTCATCTGAGGTGAATAAAGATATCGTCCCAACGGTCGTAACTTTCTAGGCCGTAACTTTCAGGGTTGACAATACAAACCCTGAAGTGGTATGTAAGTATTAGACCGGTAGGGATGATATTGGTAGAGATGTCATCGAGTGTTCGTTTCTTCTGGAGGGCAGAAGCAATGATGGTTGGTGGCATTGCATATTTGTGAGAGGGTGGCTGCAGCTTCGGTGTCCTGTGATACCAGGTGTCCTTCTTGGCATGACTTTTGACACATTTGGAGTTGTCGCAGTCATCGGAGTCATTGGAGTCGCGGTCGGTATCGGTGTCAGTGCCGGTAGGTAAAGGTGAGTTTTCTTTGTGATATCCGTTCATCTGTACCAGAGTTTTATCGACACAGTCTTGGAGAAATGCCTGGAACTCACTCCACCATTCCATATATCGTGGTTGAGTCGATACCCGATGCTTCCACATCTCCTGAAACTGTGCAAAGTCCCTTGTAGTGACTGGGTTCAAAAAAAGGATATCTGTGGGATAGCTTATCGATTTTCTGCAAGGGGTATTCGCATCAGCACCATATACTATTCTTGATGTTGTGAAGGTGATGGTACTTGGGGTGATTGGCTATCCATGCAGCCAGTGTCAAATAATAATGCCAGAAGTTGCCATCGGCACAGCAGGTATAGAAGGTGCAGGTCTTGGAATTGAGTAGGGGTTGCAATACATGCTGCAATACATTCTGAGTGACCAGTCGGTTATGTGCCCAGCATCATTGAAGCAACGTTTCGGAGTGTATGTAAGTTGTTCCTTGTATGATGGCTGCCAGAGTAGCTATTTTGCACACTCTATAAGATCACAGTGCCAAAACTCAATTGCATCTGAATGCTGCACATTCCATGCCATCTGCAACGTAGCTTTCTTCCAGGAGCTATGGCCAAGTCTATCCTCCTTTGGGTCAATTTTCTGTCAGACATTGTGATTCGATTTCAGGGAATCATACACACACTCTTTAAGGCTATAGTTCCTCTTCAGGAAGTCATCAATGATATTGGTGGGAAGATCTTTTGATGTGACCAGCTCCTGATAATTGTACTCATTCTTACTGTCGAATGGATGGAAGGGATTATTTAAACACTGCTCAGAAATGTGTTCAGCATTGTACTCATTGTCTGTCAGAACATATGTGACAGGGCATCCTGCATCGCGATATGAAAAGCTTTTTGTATTTGAATCAAATTTGGATAGTTGTAGAGATGAAGGCATATATAACAGAGAAAGCACGTCAGGATCGTTAACGGGGTCATTGTTGGAATGACAACTACGGTACGAATTGTCAAGAGTGACTGAGAGTTTGTTCGAACACGTTCAGGAGGCTTGGAGGCAGTCTTCGCATGAAGATGTTGGGCGTGATATTGAGGATAGTTGCTGTCGATGTGTTTCTAGAGCTATATGTCAGACTCTAAGGTTTTAAGCAAACAGGGCAGAAATGATTCGGAGTTCGTATGGGAGCCATGGTGTGCATGGTATAGACAATGCTGAGGGCTGTATACTCAGTTGGCAAAATATTCTGAGCGTTATCATGCATGAATTGTTGACATAATAGATTAGTACCAGGTGTGCTGGAAAAGGCATTGGGGATGTCCGGCCATAGTCTGACATCTTCCAAACCTTTTTGTGACAAACAAAACTTACAGAGCGGAATATAAAATATCAAGACACTGCAATTTACTGCACACAAATATATCAGGATGTAGCCATTGCTAGAGTCAAAGTTGATATTAATGGTAATGCAAATATAATAAAGAATCCATGGACTTGGTTATTTGCATACTTTTTTGATGTTTGACCGGACAGATGATACGAAATACGGACGACAACATGTGTTATCGCTCATTTTGTGTGCTACGATACAAGTTCAGAATTCATGACACCACCACACAGAGTCAATTGATGGTACCTGGAGAGGTCTGGATAGTGTCAGAGATATGGATGATACTTTTCTCACTTTATATGGCAGGTCCTGACGGTATGTGACACTACACTGTATGATTATATTGGAACTTGATGTCACTGCCATATGGTTGGAATCCAGACTGACAACACTTTGACGTTTTTACCCAACATTCGCAAGACTAGTATTTCTCATGCTCAAGAATTGGTTCAAACTACTCTCCGAGTCGTATAAAATATGAGGTGAATCTTTCAGACCGAATGAGAAGTACTGATGGTGGCTCTTAATCAGGAAAGCTCCTTATCAAGTATGATCTTTGTTATCACCAACTGTTTCAACTCATCTGTAAGCTGCTCCACATGATTCCAGTACTTTCATGATATATTCTGGATTGTATATATACTGCCATACACTCCCTCCATTTCGATTCTTTTCCATCATCTCCATCAACTCTATCTTTACCTATTTACCACTCTCATCGTCCTTTTTAGACATATTAACTCTAACCCTGAACGTCCCCTGAAATACCTTATATACAGCTCAGAAGGTTGCAATGTCATCCAAAATGATCCCATTCACCCCCTCCAAAACCAATGCAATCAAGGGTACTCTGCACCTTGATGGTTTCGTGAAGAATTTCGTAGCCGAATATATTCAGGATCTTATTCAGATGTATGCCATTCACGGTTTCAAGGATAATGGCGAGATTGACTTGATATATAATATACTTCTTTTGGATCCAGTCACTGTATGGTACTTTGCACAGTTTCAGGGGATGTGGAAGCATTGGGCATCGACTCAATCACAAGACATGCAATAGTGCAGTGGGTTTCGAGAGTTTATAAGAGACTGTTTCGATATAATTCCAGTGCAGATAAAACGATATCACAAAGAAGACCCACCTTTTCCTACTGACACCGATACCGACTCCAACTGCAACAACCCTGATTACTTCAAACATAGCAAATACCATGCTAAGAAAGACACCTAGTATCCTGGGACACCGAAGCTGCAGTCCCCCTCCCACAAATATGCAATGCATCCAATCATCATTGCTTCTGCCCTCCAGAAGAAATACAAACTCAATGACATCTCCATCAAAGCTATCCCTATCGGTCCAATGCTTGTATACCCTTGCAGAATTTGCATTGTCGACCCTGAAAGATACCGCCCAGAAAGCTATGGCTGTTGGAATGACATCTTCATTCACCACAGGTCGAATAAATGAGATCTCTCACGAATCGAGAAGCTCACCGCACAGGCCATACACCATGCTGTAAGTAGCTTATGTCCTGCCAGAGATGTCAGTTGTATTCCTGGATATCTAGGAATTCCTGGTAAATTATCTTTGCACCAATAGAATGCGACTCGACTTAATAGCAACGACTCTGTGGCCACCTTCTGTTCTGTTCCAACTTACAACCCTCTTATCGTTGTGGCTGTTCTGAAGGCAATATCAATTGTGCCTCTAAGGATTGCAAAAGCTACTTCACCACCACCACCACCACCACCACCACCACCACCACCACTACCACCACAACCATGATTGTCTTCCACAGAAACACTTGGTACCTATTAACCGGCAAATTGTCCAACACCTGTTCCTAGATTCATTGCAATAAACCAATTGGCAATGACATGACCAGAGGTAACTGCTACTTACGATATTGAATGTGCCTCTCTACATGAAATGTCATCGTTCATGCTGGATCAGTCAATGAGTGCCAGAGTTACACGAACAGCTGAGAAAGCACAAATTGTTGAAGTAACATTGTGAGCAGTGGTGGAGTTACAGCAACAGTAGGAGGTAAGGTTGTACAAGGCAGAGATTTTGGAGGAGCAGGAGACAATGTGTAACATATCAATCAGTGTCGGCAGCTGTTGACCAGTCATCAGAGTTGGTGGCAATTGGTATGCACCATCATATCAATGCTAGTATGAGCTTCACACTGCTCAAGGTATCACGATTGACTCCACCTTACTTGGGTCAGTGATATGAGTGATGGTTGTCGGTAAGTCCAACAGTACTGCAACTTTCTAGCATACTGAAACACATAGGTTCGCATTTGGGGGTTGGGCTAGATAGAGTTTTTAGATATCCTCTTTGGATTGGGTGTAGTCATTTTTGCATTTTACAGAGATGTTTGTGGTCTCGTTTGGGCTTAATTGGCATTATTGGTATTTGATTGACTAATCGTATTCAACACATTCGTGACAAGCCAATACGAAATCATGTTAATTTGTCCCTTTATGAGAAGATATTTTTGCTGCAATACTCAGTGACATGTTAGTCCTGTTCCACATTGCATTATTCCTTGTCTACATCGTGAACTCGAAATTGCAACTCTATCTACTGTATCTGCTATCTTTTGACTCTGTTTCTGAACTCTTCTGACTTTTGTTCTGCCATTCCAACCTTTTGACAATGACCCAAATAATAAAGCCACTACACAAAGTTGCATGCTCAATTTCAAATGCAGTACTGGCCACTTCTGGAGTTGTCTCCTGAATGCCACGTAGAGCAAACAGTTATAAGAGGAACTACACTTTGCAGGCTGACAAGCATCAGTGAAATTAGACGAAGCCTACAGCTTCACATATCGAAGGTTCGATTTCGACTACTCAGGTCTTGTCAGCATCTATACCCATTCATTCTGTGCCAAAATCAGCACTGAATACGTCTCTGCTCCTGCCGAATCTGACCTCCAATTCAATGTCGCCAGCATCCAGTATTATTTGCAATATCAGTATTCATTCTGGGACCATAAACGATATGGCAGTCGAAGTATCCTTGCACCAGATGACCTTCGAGTTACTCCTGGACTGGAAACAATGTGTCGCATGATGGAGATACAACTGCTGACCAAGATACTATTTCCAACTGAAGCTGAGTTTCTGCTTGTAGCTTATACGAATCCGAGAGTGGTAGATACCGACTAACATATCGTTTCCAATATAATATTAGGAGACCATTTCTGTCTGACGGTATGCAGGCATGAAGGAGTCAATATTAGCTTGCAGGATCATTAGAATAAGTTTCTCTAGATAGCTAGGTATCTCCAAGAATTGCATTCTCACTGACTAACCGGCCGTATGTCAGATGAAAAACAGTTGCAATGCAGTCAGATAGCATATAATCAAGAAGGTCCGTGAGTGTGTAGGGATACTATATAACTTGCATCATTTCGATGATGATGAGCGGCACATACACATTGATTTAAGTCTTACAGATATTACATTTATTGTGCCCCAATACGATCATACGAATGAACCTGATGTGAAATCTGTCAGCAACCTGAAGCATCGCAAATACTATCTAGAATGAGCTAGCCACTTTCTTGCCGAGGAGATTCCATAATATCTATATATATATTTCTTTCAATGAATGCACAAATGTGGCAAGCATTCTGAGAGCTTCCATGACTGGATTCGGAAACAGATAATCGCAGCACTGATTGTGTTATCATGAATAGTATTGCATCACGCACTGATAGATTGGCAAAGAAATGGAGGTTTAGTTCCAACAAACATTCAAATCGATGACTTCGGTATCCGGCACAAAGCTCCAAGTGAGAGTACTACTTCAATTGAGATAATGACAGCGGTAGGTATGGCCTTTACAATGCATGCCATTGCTATAACATTCAGTTTGCAGAGACTAACACTCATATGATGAATATTTGGAATGATATCCCATCTCCATTAAAACTGAAGGTAATCATATCCATAAGGGCAGCTCACAACAACTCTATTCTACATGAGAAAGGAGCCAATAACATGCCACCCATTGCCAAGCCTGGTCGAATAGTATTAAACAAGGCTGCGATGGAAGCCCTGATGATGGAGCAGGATATTGAGACTCCAATCATTTCTTCGATCTGCATCCCCATTACTTACATGTTCTCTTTCAATATTGCAGGTGGGATTGATGATGCCCACAATGATATAGACAATGACAATAATGACATTCACAGTGTCAGGAGTCATGGTCAGCTACATTGTGAACTCTAGCTGGATGATGATAAGTTTGAGAATGAGGAGGATCAGGATAAGGATGAGGATAAGGATCAGGATGAAAATGAGGATCAGGACAGGGACATAGAGTCTGAGTCGGTAGATGACTGCAAAGGAGAGAGTAGCTTAGGGGATGTACATCAAGCTGATTGCAACGTATAGCATGGCATTTATAATGGAGGACATTTGGAACAGAACAGAGTATATGTTAGATCTTAAAATCAAACATTCACACTTATATCACTGTACTGTATCCATCACTCGTGATGTGAATGCAATTTAGCACTGCACTGTATCTATCGTCAGAAATGATAATGGAATTTAGAATATCGTATAAACATCGCATACTGTGATCATTGCATTATATCATGGTGTACATTGCATCCATGTGTCCCATGAGTAGTATTGTGGATCAAATGGTGTGCAAACTGCATAGATGTGTCAGTAAGAATTATGTGCACTGTATAGCAGTGTCAATAAGGAATGCTACATCAGAAGGTGCAAACATAATGCCAGATGTTGTGTATACTTACGTGTAGTGTCACTCGATAATGACACTCAAGAGGTTTCATCTGAAGTGTCCAATACACCCTACACATTCAGCCATTTGGAGCATGACTATGTTCATTTCCCAATGTATATTTATAAGCAAATTCTAATTCCTTCTGCTTAACTTTATTGTACTTCCTTTCACTAATCATGGTATATTCAGAATTTGTACAGATCCTTTTGAAAATCTTAATTCCAATATTGACATCATCTAACTAGATCTTATCATAGCCATATTAATTTTCTTTGACATATACCTATAGCATGTCAAGAGTATCACCATCAGTTCTGCTGACAAAATTTAAAAATATAATTTTTCATCAACATTTTGAAGGGGGTGATACTTGATGCATAGTTCGAGTTGAACAAGCTATGTTTCAATTTCTTCATATTTCTTAACATTGAATATTATCATGTCAGGATATATTTCTTGTCTACAGGTGACAGTAATTCATTCAGCTAGAATGGTATCAGTAGAAGGTAAGACCATATATACTTCAAGGATTGTTCTCAAGAATGTTCCGTTTGATATTCATGTTAATTGCATCTTGTTTATATCTTCCCTTTATTTCTTTATATTCTTCGATTGTTTCCATAAACATGTTGAATATTTATAACCTGCAGTAACTGGTTCTCTTTTGAAACTAATCTTTTACTTGAGATATTGACATGATTGGGTGAAAGTAATATTTCAAATGTCTGGAAGAGATGGTAATATCATTGGTGCTACAAAAGAAAAGAAGGCAGTCAACACATTTTTGACCAAATCAAATTCTGAGAATGGAACTTTTACTGTCAAATCAGTAGTTTTGAGATCTGAATAGATATCTCTATTATTATTCAAGATCGATTGTGGTAAAGCAGATTCTAGTAATAGATACACATATTTTGTAATTAGTGTGAGCAGTAAAGCTGATTGTAACCTACATAGTAGTTTTCTGAACATACTACTTGAGGAAGTGGAAGAGAAGCAGAGGGTTTTGAGTATGATTTGAATGGAATTTCCTTGTCTGAGAATTCAGAACATATAATATCAAACAGCTATGAATATTTGACAATATATATCAAGATGATATTCAATCTCAAAGTTATGAATTAAAGTCCAAACTGAATGGTTATGATATCTGGATTGATAGATCTATAAAATGTTCAACAACAGGCAATACAAATATATGTTCAGAAGGTGAATACAACAGATAATCCTTGAATATTAGCAACTGGTCTTGATACGATGCAGGTGGATATGCAGTGGTGATTACAGAAGAAATAACTATAAGGATATATATATCTGTATACAAACTGAGTTCCTATTCAGCAAAACAAACAGGACTTATTTTAAACTATTGGATATGAATAGCAATACATACAGCTCCAGGTGATACTAAGTATTCAATCAAGATATAATTTTAATCAGAAACAATATTCAGATCAAAAACTAACATTGTTTTTAGGATAACACTGTATATTTATAAATACAACAGAACAAGTAGTGAGAAAAGAAATCAATTCAATACTATTCATATCAGTCTCTTATATACATTCATCCTCCTTTTCTCTAAACTTCTAATATCTGTATTCATAGAATCATAACTATTATCTTTCTTTTCATCATTGACAGTTTAATACTTTCAATTATCTTCTGTTGATTAACAGCAATTATTATTCTAACTTCCATTATCCATAGTATTATCAAATCATATCTTTTAATCCTTTCATATTCTATAGTCGATACTGACCATCAACTAATAATACAACTATTAACCATTATACAATATTCATTGTATAATAGCAATACAAATATATCAACCAATAATATGTCTATATATTGATATCAAGTCCTTAGTTATGCGCAACCTAAGCCAAGCTATATTCATAGATATAATCAACAGTAATATCCTATATAATGAATGGATAATTATAGGATCACAAGAACTATTGTAATATTTGTTGTCTTAATGATATTGTGAAGTCAGTTGTATTATGTTGCACATTTTATTTTGAGTAAAATGCTCTTATACTATGATATTCATACTGATAGTTTAAACTACAGTAATATTCTCTTTCAGAATAATAATTGAAATGAATTAAGAGAAATTGATGTCTAATATTCTTTGAAGGAAAGTTAGAAAGAAAACAATATTATTTTTGAAATTGCTTTTTCAAAATCCTATTGATACTTTTTGTTTTCTACCATCCAAGTAAGGAAATAAAATTCTATTTTCAATATAGTATCAAGAGACTGTGATACTGTCGATTGAAGCCATCAAAAAAGTAATTTCTATTCTATAGTACTTTGTATCAATAGTATACTTGTAATCTAGTATATCACATGTTATATTGTAATTCAATACTTTCCAAGACTTTGAAATTATGAATTGATACTACCAAACAACTTTAATACTACTTATTTACAGTATCAAAGAGGTATTGAACAGTATTAGAGTTGTTTGATACAGTCAATATCATTTGCTAGTATCAATCCATGGTATCAAACACTTGTAAGTTGTAACAGTACTAAATTATAGTACAACTGGTGAATAGTGTGTTTGATAACTCGTGTTGGCAACGAACAGTCCGGGGTTCATACCATTGATGAACCGATTTGGTTCATGCGAACCGGATCGTTGCCAAGCCTTTCGCCTCAAACCCCACCATTTCGACCTATAATTGCGAACAAAAATAAGTAAGCGAGTTCTTGTCCGATTCGCTCGATGTTTAGTGCATCTTATAGCTAATCTCTCCCGCTACAAGATGCGCTGAACATCGAGCCGATCGGACAAGAACTCGCTTACCTATTATCGTTGGAAGATAGATAGTTTGCGAACCGATTTGGACAAACCTCAGAACTTCGTCCAAATCTCAGATCAAATACATATCGAACCCTGCCTTGGTTCGATCCGAGACGAACCGATCCGCTTCGTTGCCAATACTATTGAGAACAATATACCATTTACATTAAATACTGAAAAATAGTATTTGCCTTGATTTCAGAAGTTTCTGTTGTAGGAAACTGTAGGTATGTAATTTAAAAAACATTATCAGAAAGTTGAAAAATAGTAAAATCTCTGAACATCAACTAATACTCCAAACTCGAACCTATACAAATACATCCATAGTCTGTAGCCCCAAACTGTATCTCTGTAGAGCTCTCAATATTAAAATAGTCTCTGTAAGTTTGTCTCAGTTAATCAATAATTTGTAAGATAAATTTTTATACCTTTTAAAGGTATATTTGAACAGTTCAGTTTTGAAGTATTACTAGCTATATATTCATAATTCAATTGTAGTCTAATTAGTGATTAGAATAAATTACAGAGCTAGAGAAGTTCTATTGTGGGCAAATAGGCCCTTTCATACGTATAGAGGTGAATGTTATTGGTGTTCGAGCTGAGGTTTTACTAGAACTAACTACACGAGTATCTTGAAAAACTACATTAATACAGCAGAGGTGTACCTTAACCTGACCAGAACCGTCCACCTATATCATAATCTTCTGTAATCATCTTTGAGAAACCTTTTGAATAAACAAAACACTCTGATCAAAAACAAACATGCCTCCGTGAGGTCTTTTGACCATCCAAACAAAACAAAACAAAACGCTTTTCTGTCTGGCTACTATATCTGAGAAACAAACAATATACCAAACTCTCAAGAGAAACTTGCTGCTCATGCCAACTTTTGTAACACTTTGCTCTTCACCTTTAGCCACCTGCATATTCCCTTCCAATATTGCTTCACTGTCTCTTTTGTGTTCGCCATATTCTACTCTGACTTCCATTGATTATCGTTGTTATCTCAGCCTTCCCATTTCACCACATATTTCCAATTAGTTATATCAGAGTTTGGCTGATTATTTGCAATTGATTTGATGATATAACTTGTGCCCATAGAGTTTGTTCGTATCGGTAGAGCCAGAGGCTACCAGACGACTCAAAAATTATCTGTGCGGTAAATCTTGAGCCTGCTGACATTAACTGTGTCATGGATTGACATGTCGTTTGGAAGGTCTAGCTCGTCGGGATTACCACATACTCAGAGAAGCTCATATGAGCAAATATAATGATGTATCAGCTTACAGCATGTAGGTTGGACATTGACCCATGTGATTGGTGGGTCGTTTGTATCAAAAGATACCTTCGTACCAGCGGTGATGACGGGATCGATTTGGTGTTGTAACTTATTAGCTTCAGCAATCTGTTCATTCCGATCTTCGCGGAGTTTATATCTAGCGACTACCATAATATGCTGCAATTGTTTAATGAACTTGTGGTCTTGTAAGGTTTTCAGGTATTCATTAGCCTGCAGCTATTGGAGGTCTGCAATTAAGTCTGGTGGCAGGGAAGGTGTATAGCCAGGATCAAGTTCAAATGACATCTGGTTAATCAAATAATGTACGAATGAAATCTAACCATACTCTGCCTTTCGAAGGTAGTTGTCCCAGTTGGCCTGAGTGTGCGTTGAAAAGCCTCGCAAATAACATAAGACCATCTTATTCGAGTTCTCGGAGAGACTATCCGTTTCTGGATCGAATGCTGTAGACATGATCAGCTTTATCTGCAGAATCCTCACAACTACTCTCCAGTAGGATGATGTGAAATGTATATTGCGATCTGATACAACCTCTTGTTGTACTCTGTGTAGGTAAACTATATCATCGATGAATATGCACGCAAAGGCTGGAATGTCAATTGTTTTCTTGCAGGCTTGCCAATGTACCCTCTGTGCAATATGGTCGACAAACAGTACGATACCATCGGGAAATATTCCCTGCGCCTGGGCGTATTAGTCACGCTCAGATGTCGGTGGTGCTTCAGGAGTACCTGGAACATCGGTGGGCAGGGTAACATGTAAGTCCACAATAATATCCTGTGAGGGGCAGCAAAAACCATTCCTGGCGCTAAGTATTCACACGGTCGCATATCACTCTGCACAACATTGAGAAACTTAATATCTAGTGTTGGCAACGAACCGCCCGGGATCCGTACCATTGACGAACCGGTTTGGTTCGAGCGAACCTGGATCCTTGCCAAGCCTTTCGCCTCAAACCCCACCATTTCGACCTACAATTGCGAACAAAAATAAGTAAGCGAGTTCTTGTCCTATCCGCTCGATTTTTAGTGCATCGTGTAGCTAACTTCTCCCGCTACAAGATGCGCTATAAATTGACCCGATCGGACAAGAACTCGCTTACCGATTATCGTTAGAAGATAGATGGTTCGCGAACCGGTTTGTGACAAACCTCGGAACTTCGTCCAAACCTCGAATCGGATCCTTGTCGAACCCCGTCTTGGTTCGATCCGTGACAAACCGATCCGGTTCATTGCCAACACTATTAATATAATATGTTCTTCGTCTGGCCGGTACAATTACATGTATCAGAAAAGAAACCATGTCGCGTTCCGGTCATATGTAGGTCTAGTATACGTCGGACACTTCAATTGAAATCTCTTGAGGATGCCGGAACGTTTAGCATGCATGAGACACTTCAGAAGAAACCTGTTGATCTACGTCGTGAAGTGATACTGCATGTGGGTATATACAACCTCTGGCATTACGCTTGCACCTCCTGATACAGCATTGCTTACTGGCGCAGCTATACAGTGCACACAATTTCTACTGACACATCCATGCAGTGTGCATACCTTTTGATCCACAACACTACTCAGGTAATGCATGAGTACAATGTACACCATGATGTAACGCAATGTTCACAGCATACGATGTTTATACGATGCCTTGAATTGCCCTCACATCTCGGGCGACGGATACAGTGCAGTGGTGTTACTGTTGACGATGTGTGATATTCAGCTCTAATATATACAGTTTTCCATTCTACACGTCGCAGCCAGCATGAAGTATATACTCTAAACTACTGTCTCCTCATTCCAAACACCTTGCTACATGTTGCAGCCTGCATGAAATACATCCTCTAAACTACTCTCTCCTCGTTTCAAACGCCATGCTATACATGGCAGCCAGAATGAAGCATATCCTCTAAACTACTCTCTTCTTCACAGTTATCTACCGACTCTGACTCTACATCCTTATCCTTGTCCTCATCCTCATCTTCATCCTCATCCTCATCCTCATCCTCGTCTTTATCCTCCTCATTCTCGACCTTATCATCATCCAGCTTGAGACTGCGATGTCACTGAGTACGACTCCTGCCACTGTTAATGTCATCATTCTCATTGTCGCTATCATTATCGCCATCGTCAACTCCATCCTCAGCATCGAAAGACAAATCATTAGCAATGGGGAGGCGGATCGCAGCAATGATTAGAGTCTCAATGTCCGACTCCATCATGAGGGCTTCCATCGTGATCTTGTTTAATACCACTCGATGAGGCTTGGCCACGGGCGACATGTTATTGGCTCCTTTCTCATGTAGAATGAGGTTGTTGAGAGCTACCCTTATGGACTTGATTACATTCTGTCTCAATGGAGATGCGAGATCATTCCAAATATTCATTAGATCAGTGTAAGTCTCTGCGAATTGTTATAGCAATTGCATGCATTGTGAAGGCCATACTTACCACCGTCATTATCTCGATTGAAGTAGAACTTCCACTTGAATCTGTTGCGCCGGATTTCAAGTTCAAGGTCATCGATTGCAACCTTTGTTGGAGCTAAACCTCCATTTCTTTGCCACTCTGTCAGTACGTATTGCAATGCCGTACATGTTAACACAATCAGTGCCAGCAGTGTCTGTTCCTGCATCCAGTCTTGGCAGCCCTCCGAAAGCCTGTCAGATTTGCGAATTTGTTGGAAGAAATGTATATATAGAAATGGTAGAATCTCCTCCGCAAGAAAGTAGCTAGCTTGTTCCTGTTGGTGTTAGCGATGCTATAAGTTGCAGACAGAACTCATATCAGGTTCGTTCGTACGATCGCATTGGCGTACAATGAACGTAAAATCTGAAAGAATTCGGTCAATGTGTATGCAGCGCTCATCATCTTCGAAACGGTGCAAGTTGTATAGTCTCCCTACACACTCATTGGCCTACTTAAGTATGTGCGATCTGACTGCATTGCAACTGTTTTTGATCTGACATATATTAGTCAGTGAGAATGCAATTCTGGGAGATACCTAACTATCTTGAGATACTCCTTCTGATGTTCCTGGAAGCTAATATTGACCCCTTCCTGCCTGCATACTTTCGGCCAGGAATGCTCTACTGACTTTGTATTGGCAACAATATTAGTCGGTATTTACCACTCTCGGAATCATATAAGCTTCCAGTACAAACTCAGCTTCAGTTGGTAGTGGAGTCTCCCTTAGCAGTTGCTTCTCCATCAAGTGACACATTGTTTCCAGTACAGTAGTAACTCGAAGGTCACCTGGTGCAAGGACACTTCGACTGCCATATCGTTGTTTGCTGCTGACCAACAGACTCGACGGTGTCCATGGCGGAGATGAGAGGATAAGTTGTGAAGCCGATGGTGATGGGTGTAGACTCCGGAGGTGACTAAGGTTTGTCGCTGAACGAATGGTGACATTGGAAATGACGATGGGTGCTGGTGACAACGAAATGGAGGCTTGATTCGGCAGTGGCAGAGACGGTTTCAGGGCTGAATTTGGTGCAGATACAATGGGTGTAGATGCTGAGGAGACCTGGGTAGTTGAAATTGAGCCTTCGATACATGATGTTGTAGTTTTCGTCTGCTTCTGCTTCTGCTTGTCAGCCTGCAAAGTGAGTTTCCTCTTTTGACCGTTTGCTGTATGTGGCATTGGGGTGCCAGGAGTGGCCAGTGCTGCTTTTGGAATTCAGGATGCGGCCTTGTGCAGTGGCTTTGTTGTTAGGGTGATTTTCTGAAGGCAGGAAGGTCAGAAAGGCAGGAATGTCAAAAAGGTAGGGATGTCAGAAAGGCAGAAAAAGAGTGTAGTTGCGATGTAGATGATGGGTAATGCAGTGTGGAACAGGACTGACACGTCGCTGAGCATTGCGCCTGAAAGGTTGTCACATAAAGGGACAGATTCACACGATTTCTTATTAGCTTGTAATGAAAGTGTCGCGTACGATTAGGTAATCAAATACCATTTATGCCAAGAACATCCAAACGAGGCTAAAAACGCCTCTGTAAAATAAACAAACGACTCTATCCAATCCAAAGAGGAAATGCAAAGACCCAATCTAACCCAACTCCCAAACGCAAACATAATACGTGTATCAGTATGCAAGTCATTTGAAGTACTGTTGGACATACCGAATACCATCACTCCAATTGCTGACCCATCCATGGTGGAATCAAACGCGACGTCTCGAGCTGTGTGAAGCTCATATCTGCCTTGACATCTTGGTGCAAGCCAATTGCCACCGACTCTGACGACTCATCAACATCCACCGATATCGATGAAACGTCACACAATATTTCCTGCTCCATTGTCTCCTGCTCCACCAAAACCTGTGCCATTTGTGAGCTCACCTCTCGCTGTTGCTGTAACTCCACCAACACTCGCGACATCGCCTCAACAATTTGTTCTGTATCCGCCATTCGTGCAACTCTGATACTCATTGACTCCTCCAGCTCAGATGACGACACATCTTGGAGAGAGGTACACTCGACGTGGTGAGTAGCAGTGACCTCCAGTTGTGTCATTGCCGAGTGGATTATGGCAACGAATCTGGGAGCAGATGTTGGGCTCTCAGCCGCATCGGAGACACCAGGTATTCCCGGGGGAAACGATCGTGGTGGTGGTGGTAGTGGTGGTGGTGGTGTAGCTCTGGCAATCCTTGGAGGTGCAACAACAATTGCCTTCAGAATAGCCATAATGATAAGAGGGTTGTAGCTGTAATGGAAAAGAAGGTGGCCACAGGGTCATTGCTGTTGAGTCGAATCGCATTCCATGGCTGCAGAGAGGTTTTACCGGGCATGACTAGACACCCAAGAATACAACTGACATCTCTGGCAGGACATAGGTGACTCACAGCACGGTGTACAGCCTTTACGGTAAGCTTCCTGACTGGTAAGAGAAGCCATCTATTCGAGCTCTGGTGAATGAAGATGTCATCTCAATGGTCATAGCTTTCTGGGCCGTAGCTATCAGGGTCGACAATGCAAACCTTGAAGGGGTATATATGTGCTGGACAGGTAGGGGTATTGGTGAAGATCTTATCGAGTTTTCGTTTCTTCTGGAGGGCAGAAGCAATAACGGTCGGTAGCATTGCACGTTTGTGGGAGGGTGGCTACAGCTTCCATGTCCCGGGTTACCAGGTGTCTTTCTTGGCATTGCCTTTATGATATTTGGTGTTGTCGCAGTTGTCATAATCTTCACCATTGTCAGAGTCATCGGAGTTGTCGGAGTTGTCGGTATTGTCGGAGTTGTCGGAGTTGTCAGAGTTGTCGGAATTGTCGGAGTTGTTGTAGTCGTCAGAGTCTTCAGAGTCGGGGTCGGTAGGTAAAGGTGAGTTTTCTTTGTGATATCGGTTCATCTGTACCCGAGTTTTATTGAAACAGTCTTGGTGAAACGCCTGGAAACCACTCCACCATTCCATGTATCATGGTTCAGTCGATGCCCGATGCTTCCACATCCCCTGAAACTGTGCAACATACCTTGTAGTGACTAGGTCCAAAAAAGGATATCATACATAAAGTCAATCGCACCATCATCCTTGACACTGTGAATGTCATACATCCGAATATGGCCCATAATGTATCCGGCCATGAACTGCATCGCGAAACCATCGAGGTGGAGAGTGTGCTTAATTGCATCAGTTTTGGAGGGGGTGAATGGGATATTGTTGGGTGGCATTGCAACGTTCTGAGCTGCAATTGAGATGTATGAGGGGTCAGTTAAAGTTAGGATTAATGTGTCTGAAAATGACGATGAGAGTGGTGAATAGGAAAAGAGGGAGTAGAAAGAGATGATGGAGAAGAATAGAAATGGAGGGAGTGTACGGCAGTATATATACAGTGTACAATGGATCATCAAAGTACTTGGAATCCTGTGGAGCGGCTCGCAGAAGTGTTGAAACCATTGATGATATCAAAAACCGTTGGTGATATCAAATATCATACTATAAATGGAGCTTTCATGGGTGTGAGCCGTCATCGGCACTTCCCTTCCAGACTGAAAGATGCACCTCATATTTGATACGACTCTGAGAGTTGTTTGGACCACTTTTGAGCGTGAGATACACTAATCATCCGAATGTTAGGTCAAAGTGTCGAAGTCCATCAGTTTGGATTCCTACCATATGGCAGTGACATCAGGTTTCAACATAATGATGCAGTGTGGTATTACGAACAGTCGGGACCTACCATATGAAGTTTGAAAAGTATCACCGACATCTCTGGCAGTACATAGACCTCTCCAGGCACCACCAATAGATACTGTGCAGTGGTATCATAAATTCTGAACTTGTGTCTTGGCACACAAAATGAGTGATATCACATGTTTTTATCCGCGTTTCATTACATCTGCCCAGCCAAACTTCAAAAAAGTAAGCAAACAAGCAAGTCCATGGATTCTTTTTTGTATTTGCCTAGCAATTAGGGTCAAATTACGCTCTAGGCGTAGCTATATCGTGACAAGCTCTGTCTTCAGGATATTTCAGGGTCTTAGCATTTTATATTCGGCTCTGTGAATTTTGTATGCTATGCGGCTCAATTACCTGCTTGGCAATACTCATAACATTCTGCCAACTGCATATACAGCCTTGAGTATTGTCTACACGATGTTCACCATGCCTCCCATATGAACCTCAAATCGTTTCTACCCTGTGTGCTTGAAACCTTACAAGTCTGACCTGTGGCTCTACAAACACATCGACAGCGACCATCCTCCATATCGCGCCCAACTTCTTGAGGCGAAGACAGACTCCACTTAGCCCCCTGAACGTGTTCGAAATAACTCTTAGCGATGCGTTGACGATTTTCACAGTGGTTTTCCTGCCAACTATCGTTTTCATGCAAACCATGACCACATTGACGATCCTGACACATTTCCTCCATTGCACATGTCACCTTCTCCAGAATCATCTGAGTCCGAATTTGACTCAAATACAAACAGCTTCTCATATCCCGATGCTGTAGCCCCTGTCGCATACATTCCGACCGACGATGAGTACAATACTGAGCACAATTCTGAGCAGTGCTTGGACAACCCCTTCAATCCGTTCTACAACGCAGAGGAGTACAATTTCGCAGAGCTGATCACAACGAAAGGACTTCCTGCCAATGTCATCGACAACTTCCTGAAGGGCAACTGCGGCCTCAAAGTATCCGTGCATGATTCTCGGGAATCGAATTACAACCTCCGCCAGAAAATCGATGCGATGGAGGATGTACGTGGCCATGACTCCTGGCAGAAAGCTATATTGCAGATGGCATGGAATGCTCAGCATCCGGATACAATTGAGTTTTGATACCGTGACCTTATAGACTGTGCAAAATGGCTACTCCAGCAGCCAGCAAATGAGGATCATCTTATATACACTCCGAAAGGATCCTTCAATAATGCTGGGCACTGTATTTACAATGAGATGCATACTGGAGACTGGTGGTGGGATAAGCAGGTAAGCTTCCTTCTTATACCCTTTACAATGCTCTATATTCTTTACAATACTCTATACCCTTTACAATGCTCACAATTGTGTAGACAATACTACCAGTCGGTGACACATTGGTGCCAGAGATATTCATGTCTGATGGCATCCACCTTACGAACCTCTCTGGCGAGAAGAAGGTATGGCCGATATATATGATGATCAGCAACCTATTCGCAGCCGTACGGATAAAGCACACAATGAACATCATATTGTTTGTTGCCCTTATGCCCATTACAATCAAGATGTATGATGTAACCCTCAAAAGAAGAAATGCTCAGAGGGAGCATAACTGAATGATCACTCAGAACGTGCTGCAGCATGTGTTGCAACTCCCACTCAATTCCGACTCGGAGATCCCCAGCTTCTATGTCAGCTGTACCAATGGCAACTTCAGATATGGTTATTCGATACTGGCTGCATGGATGGCCGATTTTCCCGAGCACTGTGACCTTCTCAACATCAGAAATGGTGTATGCTACTGGTACGAATGCCCTATGCAGGAAATGGGTAATCTACCCCGCCGACATAAGTAACACAATCTCCGGGATCATAAAATCTATCACAAGCTCCCAGATTCAAATACACCTCGGAGCATCGCCGATCTCAAATGCCACGATGTCAATCCCTGCTTCAACATCTTATGCTATCTCCATTGCGTCACAAGCGATCATCCCAAGCCTGATATCCTCTAAATGATGCAAATTGGGATATTGAAGCACCTCCTGACAAGGCTTCACAAATTTCTCAACCAGTATAAGTGGCTTGACAAGTTCAATGACATTTGGCTCCCAGTGCCTGCGTACCTTGATATGACGAAGCCATGATGTGCATAAGAGGAGGTTTCACGTTGGAATGGAGGAGAAATCAAGACGATGATACGATTCCTTGTGGGTGTCATACGCAATGCTCTGTGGCACCCAAGCACCTCTCAGTACAGTATTCTTGATTGTGTAGTTGAGTGCTCTCGCTCTCCTATTGAGTTCTATTTTTATTGCCAGTATGACTCTCACGATGAGAAAACGCTAGACCTCATGGACAATGCTCTACATCACTTCCACGATTCGAAGGATATATTTCAACAATTCAGGGCTGGAAAATAACTGGCAGCAGAGGCCAAAGAGAGACGTACAGAATTGTGTGCTGAGTGGGATGTCGAGTTGAATTCCAAGCATAATAAGAACAAAACGGCGGCCTTTCGACAGCGCATTCGCGACGCCTGGAAAGATATTATCGATGCAGAAATGGCCGAATACATTGAAGAGGGTAGCGATTTCAACTTTTCCAAGATACATCTCATGCAGCACTTCCGAAAGCAGATAGAACGGTACGGTTCGCTAAAACATTGGTCAATGGAGATCTGAGAAAGTTCTCACCAGAAGCATATTAAGAACAGGTTTAATGCTTCCAACAAGACAGGTGATTACTATACTCAGATAATCAATTACTACCTTTGGAGTGATGTATTCGCTGTCAGAAAGACCAATCGCAATACATGGAACCGTAAACGAGCTGGAAAAGTGCATCCCAGATTGTCAAGATAGTGAAACCATCTTCCGGTGGTGGATATGCAGTTATTAGTGCAGGGAATATTGTGGGTACGGCTCACTTAATTCCAGAGGAGCCCATTTCATCGAAGTCAAACAATAAAGGATGGACAGTCAATAGTCATATAGACCTTGCGACCTGAAATTTTGTTTATTATATGCTGGAGGATGGATTGAATACAGGGGTGAAGAGGTTATAAACGGTGTTCAGAATTGTAAGGTGTTAAGAACTGTCAGGTGTTAGAACTGTAAATATACAATATGCCATGCATAGCATTGTCATTACAATGCCCAGAGCAGTATTGCCTTCAAGCACCAAGCACCGATAGGCAGACCTTCTATTTGCTTGCGTCCAGTCAAGACATGGATACAAGCAAAGTTATGGTGAAATATGCTGTGCATAGCATCGTCATTATAATGTCCAGAGCAGTGTTGCCACCGAGAACCAAGTACCATGCAATTCACCGGCCAGACGAAGAACACGGTATATTAAGAGTCCCAAGGTGCTGTGCAGAGTGACACGTGACCGTGTGAATACATAGAGCCAGGAGTTGTTTTTGCAGTACCCCACATTGTATTGTCGCGGACTTACATATTACCCTGCCAACCGATGTTCCAGGTACTCCTGGTGCACCACCGACGTCTGGGCGTGACTAATACGCCTGGGGGCAGGGATTGTTTCCCGATGTAGTACTTGGTGATCGGGGGCAATACTGATCTGGACATTGTAATGACGATGTTATATACAGCATATAACACCATAAGGTCGTTTTCCATGGAGAATAACTTTGCTTGCGTCCATGTCTTGGCTGGACGCAAACAACTTGAAGGTCTGTGTGTAACAAAGTAATGTTTATTAAGTCTATTTACAGTTCTAAATACCGTTTATACCCTCTTCACCACTGTATCTAACTGGTCCTCCAGTATATAATAAATATCGTTCCAAGTTACTAGGTCTATATGACTATTGACTATCCATCCTTTATTCTCCGACTTCGACATAATGGGCTCCTCTGGAATTAAGTGAGGTGTAGCCAGAATATTTCCTGCACTAATAACTGCATATGCACCTCTGAAAGATGGTTTCGCTATCCTGATTAGCTGCGATGTACTTTCCAGTGTTCCACCATTGGCAGACTTCATCACTTCAACGTATGATAGGCAAAAGGTATTCGAGCTGCATGAATGAATTACTTGCAGCTTGAATAGACGAAGCATACGGTACGGTACATGTTCTTCCAGTACCTTGTGAGACAGCTCCTGCCTCTCCTTATGTGGCGAAGTTTGAATCCATACCGAGTTATGGTGGGCAGTCCCAGAATACCATTATTTATCTCCAGTACATTTGAGCTTCTGAATAATGCTCTCGTCATGCATGTTACGTGATGCAACCTCCAATCCATGGTAAATTGCGGCAGCGCTGCTTAAGAGATCATTCGAATTGATATTAACCTGTGTGGTGTATAAGAAATGACTGGTGACATCGTATAGACCATTTCGGAGGACATTGTCACTGATTGTTTTAATGAGTCCTTGAATGTCCATGACTTTGTCTTTTCCTTTGTGCTGCTGTGGAGATATGAACCTCAATAAACGACGTCTACTAAATGTGATTAATTCCGCTGTAACTTCCTCTGTAACTTCTGTTGTAATTTCCATGGTCACTTCTGTCATCATCTGTAGAGCAGCTCTTCTAGGGTTCCATGCATCGCAGTTGGCCTTTGTGACAGCGAATGTATCACTCCGAAGGTAGTAGTTGATTATCTCAGTATAGTAATCACCTTTCATGTTGGAAGCAATAAATCCGTCCTTAATCTGCTTCTGGTGTAAACCTTCTCCAATTTCCATCGACCATTGTTCAAACAATCTGCACCATTGGATCTGCTCTCGGAAGTGCTGCATAAGATGTATCTTGGAAAAGTCGAAATCACTACCCTCTTCTATGTATTCGGCCATTTCTGCATCGATAATACCTTTCCAGGTATTGTGAATGCGCTGTCAAAAGGCTGTCATGTTCTTCTTGTTTTCCTCCAACTCGGCATCCCACTCGGCACATAATTCTGTACATCCCACTCTGGCCTCTGTTGCAAGGTGTTTACCATGGTTAAATTGTTGAAACACATCCTTTATTTCGTGAAAGCGACGTAGAGCATTGCCCATGAGGTCTAGCATTTCGTCATCATGAGAGTCATACTAGCAATAGAAATAGAACTCAATAAGAGAGGGAGAGCACTCAACTGCACGATCAAAAACACCGCACTGAGAGGGACTAGGGTCCTGCAGCGCATTGTGTACGATACCGACAAGGAATCTTATCTTGGTCTTGATTTCTCCTCTGTTCCAATGCGACAAATCCTCATATGTACATCTTGGCTTTGTTATATCAAGGTATGATGGAACCGAGAGCCAAATATCATTGAACTTGTGAAGCCGCTTATACCGCTTGGAAAGTTTGTGAAGCCATATCAGGAGCTAGTTCAACATCCCAATTTGCATCATGTGAAGTAGATCAGGCTTGGAAAGATCGTTTGTAACGTAATCCAGATACCATCAGATATTCGAAACCTGGATTGGTATCGTGGCAATTGAGATCGGCGCTACTAAGGGGTGTATTTGAATCTGACAGTATACGATAGATATCATGATTCCGGTGGTTGTGTCACTCATGTCAGCAGGGTAGATTACCTATTTCCTGCAATAGACATTCGGACAAGTAGTATGCACCATTCTTGATATTGTGAAGGTCACGGTGCTCGGGGTAATTGGCCATCCATGCAGCCAGTATTGAATAACAATACCTGAGGTTGCCATCAGCACAGCAGGTATAGAAGGTACAGGTCTTGGAATTGAGTAGGTGTTGCAACACATGCTACAGTACGTTCTGAATAACCATTCAGTTATGCTCCATCTGAACATTATTTCTTTTGAGTGGAACATCACACATCTTGATCGGAATGGGCAAAAGGGTGACCAACAACACACTGCGCAATGTGTGCTTCATCCGTGCTGCTGAAGATAGGTTGCCAATTGTCATATATATCGGCCATGCCATCTTGTTACCAGAGAAGTTTGTGAGGTGGGTGCCATCAGACATGAATATCATTGGCACCAGTGTGTCACAGACAGGTAGTGTTGTCTACACAATTGTGAGCATTGTAAAGGGTATAGAGCATTGTAAAGGGTATACTAAGAAGGATGCTTACCTGCTTATCTCACCACCAGTTTCTAGTATTCATCTCATTGTAAACAAGGTGTCCAGCATCATTGAAACAACATATCGGTATGTATGTAAGATGTTCCTTGTATGCTGGCTGCTGGAGTAGCTATTTTGCACACTCTATAAGGTCACAGTGTCAAAACTCAATTGCATCAGGATGCTGCACATTCCATGCAATCTGCAATGTAGCTTTCTTCCAGTAGCCATGGCCAAGTCAATCCTGCATCGTGTGGATTTTCTGTCGGGGGTTGTAATTCGATTTCAGAGAATCACACTCACTCTCTTTCAGACTGCAGTTGCCCTTTAGGAAGTCATCTACGATATTGCTGGGAAGACCTTTCGATGTGATCAGCTCTGCGAAATTGTACTCCTCCTCATCATCGAACGGATACAAGGAGTTGTGCAAGTACTGCAGAGAATTATGCTCATCATTGTATTCATCGTCGTTCGGAACATATGTGACAGGGGCTCCCACATCAGGATATGAGAACATTTTTGTATTTGAGTTATATTCAAATAGTTCTGGAGAAGGAGAAGTGTGCAACTGAGAAAACGTGTCTGGATCGTCAATGTGGTCATGGTTGGTATGAAAATCATGGTTGGCATGAAGACCACTGTGAGACTCATTGACGTATCGCTGAGAGTCTTTTCAAACATATTCAGGAGGCTTGGAGTCTGTCTTTGCCTCATGAAGTTGGGCGTGATATTGAGGATAGTCACTGTCGATGTGTTTGTAGAGCTACAGGTCAGACTTATAAGGTTTCAAGCAAACCGGGCAGAAATGATTTGGAGTTCGTGTGGCAGACATGGTGTGCATGGTGTAGACAATGCTCAAGCTGTATATGCTGTTGGCAGAATGTTATGAGGGTTGCCAAGCAGGAGTAGTATGATTGAGCTGTATGGCGTACGAAACTCACAGATCGTTATATAAAATACCACGACCCTAGAATATACTGCAGATACAGTTTGTTATGATGTAGTCATACCTAGAGCCGAATCTGACACTAATCATAACACAAATATAAGAAAGAATCAATGGACTTGCGTGTTTGCTTGCTTTTTTGATGTTTGACCAGGTGGATGATACGAAAAGGGGACGAAAACATGTGATATCACTCGTTTTGTGTACTAAGACACGTATTTAGAGTTCATTTCACTACTGCACAGAGTCAATTGGCGGTCTCTGGAGAGGCCTATGCACTGGCAGAAATGCCGGTGACACTTCTCTTACTTCATATGACAGGTTCTGACTGTTTGTGACCATACACCATATCATTATGTTGGATCTTGATGTCACTGCCATATGGTATGAACTCAAACTGACAGACTTCGATGCTTTAATCTAAGATATACATGATGAATGTGTCTCACGCTTAAGAAGTGGTTCAAATAACTCTCAGAGTTGTATAAAACATTCTGTGTATCTTTCAGTCTGGAAGGAAAGTACCGATGACAGCTCACACCCAGAAAAGCTCCTTTTCAAGTATGATATTTGATATCACCAACAGTTTCAACTCTTCTGCGAGCTGCTCCTCACGATTTCAATCACCTTGATGGTCCATTCTGCACTGCATATATATTCCCGCACGCTCTCTCAATTTCAATTCTCCATCATCTCTATTTACTCCCTTTTTACCTATTTACCACTCTCTTCATCAGTTTTAGACACATTATATCTAACCCTGACCGACCCCTCATATACCTTATACACTTCTCAGAACGTTGCAATGCCACCCAACAAGATCCCATTCACTCCCTCCAAAACTGATGCAATTAAGGACACTCTCCACCTAGATGGTTTCGCGAAGCAGTTCATGGCTGAGCATATTTGGGACCTTATTTGGATGTATGCCATTCATGGGGTCAAGGATGATGGCATGATTGACTTCATATATGATATCCTTTCTATGGACCCAGTCACTACAAAGTACTTTGCAAAGTTTTAGAAGATGTGGAAGCATCGGGCATTCACTATACAACGATACATGGAATGGGGGAGTGGATTCTGTGCATTTCTCCGAGACTGTCTTGATAAATCTTAGGTGAAGATGAACCGATATCACAAAGAAAACCCACCTTTACCTACGGATACCGACCCCAACTCCAATGACTCTGACGACTCTGATGTCCCCGACAACTGCGACAATGCCAAATGTGTCAAAGGCCATGCCAAGAATGACACCTGGAATCCCAGAACACCCAAGCTTAGTATTGGCAACGAACCGGATCGGTTTGTCACGGATTGAACCAAGGCGGGTTTCGACAAGGATCCGATCCGAGGTTTGGACGAAGTTCTGAGGTTTGTCACAAACCAGTTCGCGAACCATCTATCTTCGAACGATAATCGGTAAGCGAGTTCTTGTCCGATCGGATCGATTTTTAGCGCATCTTGTAGCGGGAGAAGTTAGCTACAAGATGCACTACAAATCGAGCGGATCGGACAAGAACGCGCTTACTTATTGTTGTTCGCAGTTGTAGGTCGAAAGGTGGAGTTTGAGGCGAAAGGCTTGGCAAGGATCCGGGTTCGCTCGAACCAAACCGGTTCGTCAATGCTACGGATCGCCGGCGGTTCGTTGCCAATACTACCGAAGCTGCAGCCACCCTCCTACAAATGTGCAATGCCACCGACCATCATTGACTCTGCCCTCCAAAAGAAACCAAACCTTGATGAGATCTCCACCAATACCATTCCTACCAGCCCAGAAAATATATACACCTTTAGGGTTTGCATTGTCGACTCTGAATGCTGTGGCCCTGAAAGCTACGACCGTTAGGACCACATCTTCGTTTATCACAGCTCGAATAGATGGCATCTCTCATGAGTCGAGAAGCTCCTGGAAAATGCTGTACACCATGCCATGAGTCGCCTATGTCCTGTCAGATGACAGTTGTATTCTTGGGTGTCTAGTTATGCCTGGCAAAATCTCTCTGCAGCAATGGAATGCGACTCGACTCAATAGAAGCGACTCTGTGGCCATCTTCTTTTCCGTTTCAGCTTACAACCCTCTCATCGTTGTGGCTGTTCTGAAGGCAATAGCAGTTGTGCCTCCAAGGATTGCAAGAGCTACAGTACCACCACCACCACCACCACAACCACCACCACCACCACCACAACCACGATCATCTCCCCCGGAGACACCTGGTACCTCTGAACCGGCTGAGAGCATGACACCTGCTCCCAGATTTGTTGCAATACACCACTCGGCAATGACACAACTGGAGGTGACTGATACTCACCATGTCGAGTGTACCTCTCTCCAAGATGCTAGGATTGCACGAATGGTGGAGACTACACAAATTGTGAATGCGACATCATGAGTGGTGGGGAGTTATAGCAGCAGCGAGATGCGAGGTCGCAAATGGCACAGGTTTTGGTGGAGCAGAAGACAATATGTGACGTTTTGTCGGTATCTGTAGGTGTTGATGAGTCGTCAAAGTTGGTGGCAATTGGTATGCATGAAGAGGTCAATGCCACTATGAGCTTCATAATGCTCGAGGCATCATATTTGACTCCACTATGGATGGGTCAGCAATTTGAGTGATGGTTTTGGGTACGTGCAATAGTGCTGCAAATGACTCGCATACTGACATACGTGTTAGGTTTGCATTTGGAGATTAGGTTAGATTGGATCTTTGCATTTCCTCTTTGCGTTGGGTTGAGTCGTTTTTTCATTTTACAGAGTTGTTTTTCGTCTCGTTTAGAGTATCTTGACATTATTGGTATTTGATTGACTAATCGTGCGCGACACTTTCGTAACAAGCTAATACGAAATAGTGTGAATCTACCCCTTTATGAAAAGACCTTTTACATGCAATGCTCAGTGATGTGTCAGTCCTATTCCACACTGAATAACACTTCATCTACATCGCCACTGCACTCTTTTTCTGTCTTTCTGACATTCCTGCCTTCTGCAAATAACCCGAACAAAGCCCCTGTACAAGGCTGTATCCTCAATTTCAAAAGTAGTACCAGCCACTCCTGCAGTTGTCTCCCCAATGCCACGTACAGGAAATGGTCATAAGAGGAAATTCACTTTGCAGTCTGACAAGCAGAAGCGAAAGCGGAAAAAGGCTACAGCCTCATATATCGAATGTTCGATTACTCAGGTGTTCTGAATATCTACACCAATTGTTTACGTGCCAAATCCAGCCCTCATACCGCCTCTGTCTCCGCAGAATCAAGCGTCCAATTTGATGTCGTGTAAGGATGTACGTCCTCGTATGGGTGAATACGTATAGATACGGTTGCAAACTGGAATAAGTAATATATATTAATTATAAGGTATGTAGGTAAGATAATCACTAGCATATCAAAAGCACTTTGCGAGGTGATTATATCTGAAGGGCACTTACCCGGCCTTGGCAGCCCAGTGTACTTATGAGGGCCAAGTGCAATCACGAGAGTCAAGTGTACTTATGAGGCCAATTGCACTTATGAGGCCAAGTGCACTTACGAGCCCAAGTACACTTACGAGCCCAAGTGCACTTACGAGTCCAAGTACACTTATGAGTCCAAGTGCACTTACGAATCCAAGTGCACTTACGAGCCCAAGTGCACTTACGAGCCCAAGTGTACTTACGAGCTCAAGTACACTTACGAGCCCAAGTATGCCAGGCACCGCCATTACATCATCCCCCTCTTGATCAGCAGATCACTTGGGCTGCAACATATATACATGAACAAAGACAATATAAATTGCGTATACTTTCGTACATCTGCATAAGTCCCATGACCGATCGGTGCTATCATGGCAGCATCACGGCGGATTCTGTACACGGGGAAATCCACCTCCAGTAGTAGGTGGTAAAACCTATACCAACACCATTTATACCAGACCGAATCCATAAGAAGAGGAGAAGAAGGAAGGAAACCCGAGGAACTGTATCATTTGCTCCAAATCCTTCCGATCCTCCATAACTCTGATCTTCTATAGCTCCGACCTCATGTCGATTATGGCCGTGGCTTAGTTGGATGCTCCCGATAGAACTGGTCGACTAGTTCTTGAACATTCTTGAGGTTCTCTGCTGGCTCCCAGCCCATGTATAGGTGGTTGTAACCGGCTCACTGAACGAGGTAGTGGAAATTCTGATTGTGTCGCTTAGAATCGAAAATCTGATCGACCTCCCACTCATCCGTATCATCAACAATTGTCGGTTGCAGTTCTACTGGCAGCAGGCCGATGGCAGATGGCGATTATGTATCAATCAGGGAGACGTAAAACACGTTGTGTATACGTATCGTCTTTTGCAAGTCTAATCTATAAACATTCCTATCGATAACTTTACTCACCGTGAATGGCCCAACAAACTTGTAATCGAACCTTTTGGACGTTCCTGTCATCTTGATATTCTGAATTGAATGATAGACCTTATCTCTGACCTCGAACGTCATTTTCTTGCCGCCTGTATACTGCATCTGGCTGGCTTGAGCTTCCAACAGGTTGTCTCTCAAGGTGTGGTACATCTGCTCCAGCCCGGCTGCCAAGGTATCTGCTTCGGCTTCTGACTACAAGCGGACTAAGTTCTTGGGTGCCTTGAACTTTATCATCGGATGGTAGTTATAGTTGGCCCAAAAGGGTATTGTCCTTGTCAAAGCAAGCACCGCATTGTTGTAGGCAAATTCTGCCAATGGTAAGAGCTCCACACAGTTATGCTGCTTATAGTTGCGGAAAGCCCAGAGATACTGCTCTATTGTCTGATTCTGCCGCTCTGTCTGACCATCCATCTGCGGATGGAATGCGGTTGATATTCGGTGATCCATACTCATATCGCTGCAGACCCTCGTCCAGAATCGGCTCGTGAATTGGGTGCCCTGTTCAGTGATGATGTTGTCAGGGACGCCGCACTTGCATATCACATGTGCGAAGAAGAGCCTAGCCAGCTCTGATGAGTCGATATCCTGTCTGCAGGGCAGGTAGATCGCCATCTTTGTCAGTCGATTAACAATGACTAGGATACCCGTATATCTGGACGCGGTCGATTTAGGCAAATCTGTGATGAAGTCCATCGTGACACCTTCCCTTGGTCATGACGGTATTGGCAGTGGCATGTTGATTCCATCGGGGATATTCCGCGGGCCCTTGATTCGGTGACAAACTTTCCTGCCGCTGACATACTTCCTTATGTGCGTATCCATTGCAGACCAATAGAAATCCCTAGAGACTAACTCAGCATTGTTAAGAGCTCCAAAATGACTTGACTCGGGGTTGTCATGAAAGAGACTTATGACTTTACTGTGGAGAGCATCGTACGCAGGGACATATATCCTCCCCTCGTAGGTCAGAGCTCAGCGATGATACTCTATTGATTGAGATCTTTGGCTTCGACTTTGGCTTTGGTTTTGGCTATAGCTGTGTCCATTGGGTTATCGACTAGCTTACTCGAGACGTCAACTGCTAATAGATAAGTTGCCTGGGGCTTCTTTATCGCCAGTAGGAGGTCATCGTAGGGTTCGACAATAGGTGTAGTCAGCATTGCCAAAGGCCATCCGTCAGACTTCTCGTAGCCGATCCCATAATTGGACCGTCTCGATGGGCTATCGTCGGGGTTTTTCCTACCTTTCAGGTACTCGATTGTGAAGTTGTATGTCGATAGAATCTCGGCCCAGCATACTTGTCTCTGCGAGAGCACTTTCGATTTCAAGAAGTACAGGAGATTCTTGTGGTTGCACTGCACGAAGACTTTATGACGTGAGCGTTCCAGATAGTGTTGCTATAGCTTGAAGGTGTCGACGATGGTGAGGAGTTCCCGATCGTATGTGTTGTAATTCTGCTCAGCTGGAGAGCATTCTTGAGAGTAACAATTGACTGGCCAAAGGGTTCCGAAGCCATCATACTGATTCAGGATACCGGCAATGGCAAAGCCACTCGCATCCATCTCGAGGATGATCGGCATGCCTGGGTCAAGGTGCTACAATATCAGTGCCACAGAAAAGGCTTTCTTCAGTTTCCGGAAGGCAAGCTCTGCATCTCTCGGCCACTCCCCTTTTGGCTTTCCTGTAGGCTTCTTTAGCAAGTTCGATATGAGTGCTGTCACCTTCACATATTTCTGGATGAACCTCCGGTAGAAGTTTGTGAATCTGAGCAGCACTTGCCAATCATGGACTGACTTAGGAGTCGGCCAATTCTCGATTGTTGATACTCAGTCCAATTCCATGCCGATGTCTTCGGAACTGATCATGAAGCTGAGATAGCTAACCTTTGTAACTCCAAATTGGTATTTCTCTACCTTGCAAAGAGTTCAAACTCTTGGAGTCATTCCAGTACCTTCCGAACATGTTTGTTGATCTCTTTCTCTTTTGTGGAGTAGATCAGGATATCGTCAAGGTAGCATATGGCAAAGTCGTCAATGTAGGGCCACAGACAATCGTGGATATAATCCTGGAAGGTAGCTGGTGCATTCACGAAGGTGAACTACATGACTTTGTACGCGAAATGGCCGTATCGCATTCGGTATGCCGTCTTATACTCATCATCCTCCTCAATGCGAATAAGGTGGTAGGCTTCACTGGGGTCGAGTTTCGCAAAGACTCCGGTGCCTCCCATCCGATCATGAATCTCTGAAATCAATGGAAGAGGGTACCTGTGCTTCACTGTCGCCATATTGAGCGTACGGTAGTCCACACCAAGTCTTAAGCCACCGTCCTTCTTCTTTGCAAAATATATCGGTACCGCTGCCGGTGATGAAGACCACTGGATAAAACCATTGGCCAGGTTTGTCTCGATGTAGGTCTTTAGAATTCTCAACTCGACCTCCAATAGGTTATAGATATGTCCATATGTCAGCTTGTGCCCGGATCCCAGGTCGATCACATGGTCAATTGATCAGTATGGTGGCAGCATCTCTACCTTGACCTTAATAAAGGTATCAACGAATTCCTTATATTTGGCTGGTATATGACTACCATTGTCTGTAGACACAATTTCTGGCACCGAAGCTCCATCTGTACTTGTTAGCTTGTGCTCGTAACTCTGAGATGGAAGCGAAGGTTGGAATCCAGGAGCCCTTGCCATAATGAGTTATTCTCGATGGGAACTTCCACCGTTCAGTACTCTCTTCATGAATTGGCGAGCTGGTAGCAGTCATTCAGGTACCGCATTGTTGGCAACTCTTCTGCCGCAGCTATCGCCGCTGCTCGCTGCTTACCCATCCAGCATTGGAGCTTCGCACCTATGATCTCAATCTATAATGATGCTTCCAGCAGCCCAGTGCACTCTCCAAACCGCAGGGCGAATGCATTGTCGACCTCGTTTTTCTCAAGAACATTGTTGAATGTGATTGCTCCAAGGAAGCAAATATCCAGAGGCTTACCACTATGCCTCTGCGAAGTTCAATGGGTATCTGTGTACAGCCTTCCATTTCGATGTAAGGTGGCAGCCTGCGGCCCACTCGGAGTTCGCAAGGCAGTAGGCTGACCAGCTTTCCAGTCTATATATGGGTTTTGAGTCCTGAATAAAGACAATCCCAAAATCAAGTCGTATGAGTACATGGATACAATTAAGACATCGCATTCGTCAACCGTTGCCACGCTCTCGAAATACTGAACTGGGAAAGTAGTCTTTCTACTTTCTCTTGCAGATATCATCTCGCTGCCATCGAGGTCCGATGTTTTGATATATGCTGGTTCGTCTCGGACGTCGAGCCACCTTTGCAGATTGGACATCATAAAGATGCTAGTTGCTCCACAGTCGATAAGAGCTCATACGAGATGCATTTCGCCGTGAACATCCTGAACACGTTCTTCGTGTATGATATGTGCCAAATCTGGCCACTCAGTACTGCACAGGTACTGACTCAACATGTGAGCTCTTTGGATCTGCAAAAGAACTTTTGATTTTAATGAAATTCGGTGTGCCTGCACTCTGTTCAATGTCGTTATCAGTACCTGCGCTCCCAGCATCTTCAACCCCAGCTCTGTCTCATCCTCTCTTTCTTCCTGAGCAAGGCACCAGAAGAGATATCCTAGTTTTTTGACTGCTGGGTATCAAACAACTGTTGTCGTTTGACTTGGTAGCCGCTACCAGTGGAACTGTCGGGGCTGCTGCTGCTGGAGTTCAATTTGTCTTTGTCTTGATAGTTGGACCGACTGTATCATGGACACCTGTGCGTCAAGTGGCTGCCATTGCAGCGGATGTATTTCTTATTGGCGAGGCGGTTGTCGTGAACCTCCTTTGAGACCTATGGTATCGGATGTAAGTCAGTACGTTTGCCACCCCTGCCGCTGATGCTGGTGGTCTTTCCACCGGAAGTTGTCTCGGGGGGCTCGGAAATTGACGGTCTGAAATTACGTTTCCTGTCAGTTCGTTTGGACCGGTTGTGAAACAATTCCCCACTGCCACCGGAACTGCCACCCGAGCCACCAGTAGGCTACTTCTGTTGATGTTGTTGTCTTCCGCTCATCCTTCCCAGTCTGAGTTGGAACTCCACAGCTGTTTCTCAGTCGAAAGGTTCATCGATGCTTCCAAACCTCCTGTTTGTCATCAAGAGTTTAACTCGTACTCGTAGTCCAGGCTTCATGTCCGTTCAGGCCATTTCGTTTGATCTCTTAGGGTCCTGTTCTTTGTCCCATTTGGGTTCGGGCCTTGAGGTATGGAGCCGGTTGGCTCATACCCACACTGGTTCGTCCTGGTTATGGATTCCCTGATCGAACTCTTGGTAGGCCCGAATGGCTGCATTCAGCACGCAGTTGGGATCACTGTACGTGTTTTGGAGTTACTCAACGAAGAGATTGAAATCGTTCATGACAGGGTGGTTCAAATTTCTTAACTTTTAACTCCAAGTGACTGGGTCCTCCAACTTCGTTTTTCATTGCGAAGGATCCTTATGGCCACTCCAGCTGCCGAGTAGATTCAAGGTATACTTGACTTGATCTGGTGCGATGTTCAGGAAATGATGTTGGTGTGATTCAAAGTTCCCACGGAGAATACTGATGAAGTTATCCAATTTGGAGGTGCCACCGCAGTATTGCTCAAAGTCGACCATTTTGAAGATTCAGGGCTTACTGCATTCCTGCTCCACACCTCGCTCCGTAACAGGCTCTCATTTTCGAGCTGCTTCCCTCTCCCAGGCCCATTCCACTCGTTTGGCTACTCTCGCATTGCACTTGGCCCGTCGTTCAGCTCGTATTTTGGCTTGTTGCTTTACAAGCAGATTCAGCATCAATCGATTCTGGGTGGCCATATGGCAAGGATCATCTTCGGTAATCATTGATCAGAAGTCGTTATCTGAAGCGTGTATTTTCCTGTTCAGAATTGAGATTACCATTGTCGGAATTTGAAATTTTGTTGTCAGCATCGAGATTATCATCGATTGCAGTGTTATCTGTGATTCCATCATCCGCAGGAACCGATAGTCTCTCGATTGGAGTCCATTGGCTCCTAGCCATTGATGCCTGCAGAGTTTTCTCTCTTTCGTGAGAGTCAGCGTTTTGTGTACATAATATGACGCGTCCTAAAAGTAAGGAGATCAAGAAGTCCCATGTGCGAAACGTATCTGGTGACTGATAAGCGATTATAGTGTAGTGGCAAATATCTCCATAGGGGTGATTATGTATAGAAACAGTTCCAAACTGGAATAAGTAATATATATCAATTGTGAAGTATATAGGTATGATAATCGCTAGCATCACAAAAGTACTTTGCGAGGTGATTATGTATGAAGGGCACTTACCCAGCCTCGGCAGCCAAGTTCACTTACGAGGTTCCAGTGTACTTATGAAGGCCAAGTGCACTCAGGAGGGCAATTACACCTGGTACTGCCATTACATGTCACCAGCACTCAGTGTCATTTCCAACATCAGTATTCGTTCAGCGACAAACCTTAGTCACCTCTGGATTCCACACCCATCATCATCGGCTTCACAACTCATCCCATTGTCTCTACCAAGTACACCATCGAGTATGTTTGTCAGCAGTAAACGATATGGCAGACGAAGTGTCCTTGCACCTGGTGATCTTTGAGTTACTGCTTTACTGGGGACAATACGTTGCATGATGGAGAAGCAACTGCTGAGCAAGATACCATTTCCAACTGAAACTGAGTTTCTGCTGGTAGCTTATACGATTCCGAGAGTGGTAGATACTGACTAACATATGGTTTCCAACACAAAGTCAGTAGAGCATTCCTGTCCAAAATCATACAGGTAGGAAAGAGTCAATATTAGTTTGCAGGAATGTCAGAAGGAGTGTCACAACATAGTTAGGTATCTCTGAGAATTGCATTCGTACTGACTAAACGGCCGAATATCAGATCAAAAATATTTGCAATGCAGACAGATCGCACTTGATCGCGAAGGCCTGTGAGTGTTTAGGGAAACTATACAACTTGCACTGTTTCGATGATGATGAACGCCGCATATACATTGTCCAATTTCGTTCAGATTGTAATATTCATCGTGTGACAATGCGATCATTTGAATGAACCTGATTTGAGTTTCACCTGATGTGAGTTCTGTCAGCAACTTGTAGTATCGCTAATACTATCAGGAATGAGCTAGCTACTTTCCTGTAGAGAAGATTCCACAATTTCTATATGTACATTTCTTCCAACCAATGTGCAAACATGGCAAGAATTCGGAGGGGATTCCATGACTGGGTTTGGGAACAGATACCTCCGGCACTGATTGTGCTAACATGTACAGCATTGCATCACGCACTGACAGAGTGGCAAAGAAATTGAGGTTAAGTTCCAACAAAGGTTGAAATTGATCACTTCGGTATCTAGCACAACAGGCCTAGGTGGGAGTTCTACTTCAATCAAGATAATGACGGCGGTAAGTATGGCCTTCACAATGCATGTAATTGCACTAATATTATGCAGAGACTTATACTGATCTCATGAATATTTGGAACAATCTCCCGTCTTCATTGAGACAGAAGGTAATCAAGTCTATAAGGGCAGCTCTCAACAATCTCATTCTATATGAGAAAGGAGCCAATAACATTCCATCTGTGATCAAGCCTCATCGAGTTATATTAAACAAGACTGCGATGGAAGCCCAATTGATAGAGCCGGACATTGAGACTCAAATAATATCTGCAATCCCCATACCCATTGCTAACGATTTATCTTTCAATGCTGAGGATGGGATTGACGATGGCAACAATGATAGCAATAACAAGCATGATGACATTCACAGTACCAAGAGTCATACTCAGTGATATCGGGATCTCCAGCTAGATGATGATAAGGTCAAGAATGAGGGGAATGAGTATGAGGATGAGAATCAGAATGAGAATGAGAATTCGGACGAGTACAATGATGTACAGTCTGAGTTGGTGGATGACTGCGAAGGAGAGAGTAGTTTAGAGGATATACTTCAAGCTGGCTTCGACGTATTGTATGGCATTTGGAACGACGAGAGAGAAGTTTAGAGAATGTTCTTCAAGCTGGCTGCGATATGTAGTATGGCTTTTGGAACGAGGAGAGAGTAGTTTGGAGGATGTACTTCATGCTGGCTGCGACGTGTAGAATGACATTTAGAATGGAAAACTGAATATAGTATAGCTTAATATCAAACATCATCAACAGTAACATAGCTACACTATATCTGTCGCCCAAGATGTGAATGCAATTCAGGGCATTGTATAAACTTCACATGCTGTGAATATTACATTATGTTATGGTGTACATTGCACTGATGTATTACCTGAGTAGTGTTGTGGATCAAAAGGTATACACACTGCATGGATATGTCAGTAAGAATTATGTGCACTGTATAGCTGTGTCAGTAAGGAATGCTGCGTCAGAAGGTGTAGGCATAATGCTAGGGGTTGTGTATACCCATGTGTAGTATCACTTTATGACAAGGCTCAAAAGGTTTCGTCTGAAGCATCTGATACACGCTAAATGTTCCGACGTCCAGAGCGCGACTTGGTTTTTTTCCCGATGGCAGTCATAGCCATTACCTGAAGTCAGCAGCTCAGTGATAAAGTCAATGCCAATTCTTTGCCAATGGTCTTTAGCTATAGTGAGTGGTTGTAGGAGGCTCATTGGTTTTCCGCTCTGGTGTTTGTTTCAATGGTATAAGTCTCAGGCCGCAATATATTGTTGAGCATTGTACCATATTTTCTTCTAGAAATATTGTTCCTTCATGTGTAGGTACATTCGATCTGCACCGAAGTGTCCTCCTGCTGGGAAGTCATGGGCCTAATGGAGAATTCATCACCGTATGTCCTTGGGCTACATAGTCATCCTCTCTCAGCATTTTCTTATGTCTTTTCTTCCCCCTTCTCTTTTGTCCTTGCAGTTTTCTTCACCTCTTCTTTCTTGCCCTTTTTCTTTGCCCCTGCATCTTTCTCTTTCTGTTTCTTTTCGGCCTTTTCCTCTGCCATTGTTTCTTCTTCAGCATTCTTCTCTGGTATCCTTGCATTTTTCTCCACCTCTTTCTTTTTCCAGATCTCTACATAACCATAGTATGCTATTTTCGTCCAAATAGAAAGGTTGTGCTGACACTCATGATTTGTACTCCTTGGTAGATACGGTGGGTGGTAGACGGTGGTGACTTGGGTTGGCAAGCAAATGTACGATTAGCCCAAACCAATCATTATCAATTATACCCACCTTGATATTATCAATCAATTCTCCGGCCTTGGTAACAATATGTACCATGAAAATGCCACGCTTCTGTTGGAAATCTGGGTGACAAGATAATGCATCTGCAACCTGATTCTTAATATTCCGAATGTAGTTGACCTCCCAGTTGAAATTTGAGAGGACTGTTAGGATATTCATTTTGATGTACAGTGATGTCGAGTTGTGTGAGGATCCAATATAAGGTCACATGGTCTGTGTGTATCACAAATGGCTGCACGGCTCAGTGTAGATTGAGGTTCCAGTATAATACTGCATCTCAGATGCCTAAACGTACTCTGCTCTATGTACAGTATCACGTTTCTGCATCGTATAAATTTCAGCTGAAATGACCCAGTACAATTTCTTTCTTGTTCTGTACCTGTGAGAGCATCGTTCTCAATGTATATTGGCTGGCATCAATGTGTAGGCAATATTTCGCCTTGGGGTCCGATAGGGCAAAGACTGGTACATTGCAGAGTATCTTATTGAGTGTGACGAAAGCATACTGGTATTCTCTGTTCCAGCCGAATGGTGTTCGCACGACCTTCCTTAGCTCTCCACGTCACCACTCAGCATCCCCTTTTCCTGTCGGATAGGTGCAGATGGTGTACAATGGTATGGCGATGTGAGCGTAGTATTCAATAAATGTCTTATAGTAACTGGTGAGGCCCAGGAAGCCTCTGACGTCCTTACTGTTTTCAGGTTGGAGTCAATCCATGACCACACTGGTATTATATTCCTGGGCACGAATGCCATCCTTGTTAATGTCAAATCTACAGACGTCGACTTTCTGATGGACCCAGGCACGTTTTGCATGTTTAGCATTAAGACTGTATTCCATCAGCAAGGACAGCACTTCTCTGACCTGCATAACATGTTCTGCCAGAATATAGCTATGAATACTAATATCGTTAAGGTATACGATGATAAATTTGCATTTCATTGGCTCTTGGAATCCGATTATCATCAGCATAGATTGACTCAGTATCTTTGCCAGGTCAAATGGCAGTACTCGCCATTCGTACAAGCCAAACCTAGTGCTGAAAGCTATCTTTTGCCTGTCAGCAATTGCAATGTAAATTTGGTGGTATCCAGCTGTCAAGTCCAATTTTGTGAACCAGTAGAATTTATCCATAGAGTTGAGTAAGTACTCGATATGAGGGAGAAGATAACAGTCCTTGATGGTTAAAGTATTTTCTACATGGCAATCGATACACATACGCATTATACCCTCAGGTATTGGTACGAATAATACTGGTGAGTCAAAATTCCTCCGAGAAGGTTGAATCTAACTGTATCGAATTTCCTTGTCTATTTGGTTCCAGAGTTCTGCTTTGTCAGAAGGAGAGATGTGGTATGGAGAGTGAACTGGAATCTTGCCATTTGGATCTGTTTTATTTTCGAAATTGGCCAGCCTTCCTTTCTGCGAATTTGAATAAGTTGGCTCACCAAAGAGACCCGGCAATTCTTTTAACATCTCCTGAAACTCTCCTGGTGATTCATCTGTAGGATAAATATCACCATCACCGTGATGGTGTAGGTTGATTTGAAAGGCCTTTTGGGGCAGACGAGGGTACACATTTTTGAGTTCTACCCTTTGAATGATATAGATGTCCAAGGATTTGTCCTGCTACACTAATCCTTTATCAACGTCCAAGGAATACACCCCAGGCAGGTAGCGAATTTAGTCTTGTACTCTTTCTTCCCTGAGATTATTGGTAATGTATATGTCGTTACTGATATAGTCTATTTCATAATGGCGATTTATGTCATGCATCTATCTTTTGCTTCATATGATATCAAAATGTTTGATGTCGTAAACCAGCAATTCTGCCTCATAGACATATGATAAACCGACTCATAGTTTCAATTTGACTCATTGGCATTTCTCTATGGCATCCCCTGCATTGACATTGGCCATCTCCATGACCATCCATCTCGTATCTTTTTAACTCATGACGGTCCGTTGGTATTTTAGCCAATCAGGGAATCTCCAACTTTTATAATACTCCGATGCACTATCATCCTTCACTACTCTTACCTTTTTGCTGTTCCACCATCCTTCTTCAGTCTGGTATGGTATGTTTTCTTTGAACCTTAATAGATTGACCACTGAGTTATCTAGTTTACTGACTTTCAAGTGGTGGTAACAGGGGAAAAAATAGAATTGATGATCTGGCTCAAGCTTGCCACCCTCTATTGATGATACTGTACATGATGGTGTTTTCATGGGAGGTGCAGCAGCAGTTTCTGATCTCTTTTGACTTTTTCTGCCTCAGAGTCAGAGGCTGAAAGATTCACCAACTCGCTTTCCATTTCACTGTCCGTTTCGTGCTTGAGCTCTTTCTGCTCAGCAAGCCATGCACTCTCTTTTCAATCGGTCGGTGCGACCCCTTTGTTCTTGACCTTGCACATATGGCAATCCTTAGTTTTCATAACCTCTTTTCTGACCAAAGCCTGTTTGAGTAGCTTCTTCATCAAGTCGAAGTTCGGGCAATTGTGATAGATATGACTAGCCTGATCGCAGTTCTAACATGTTAGGCTATCGTCTTTGATTGTGTTGGTTGTATCCATTGTAATACCTTTCTTGGATTCCATTTTTCTATTCAACGCTTTGATATTCGTGTTCATATTGGAGGCACTTGCAAGTGCAGAATTGTTGAGAGATATGTCCAATAAGGTGAGGTACTCCATATGCTGCTCAAGGGTGAAAGTGCTATCGTACATGCCAATATACCGGACAATATCTTTATAAACTTCATTGTTGCCCTTTTCAATCTTGTATCCATAAGCATCGGCTAACATTGCGGGTGCCAATGGCTGATACAGATCTAATTTTGAAAGGAGGTGATGGAAATGCTTGTTGAATACTGTGAAGTGTTCATCCTTCTTCAAGCTCACCTCGTCCCATTCGCATTTGAACAGGTCCAAGATATTGGATGGAATATACTTAGCTTTCAGCTGCATGCAGAAGGTGGACCATTTGATCGCCATACTCATTGGTAAACAATACACGGTGCAGATTGCTGTATCACCTCACAGCTGTAGTACTGCTTGCTCACCCCAATCCATTGTGCAAAGCCTCCTGATAGCCTGGAGTGCACACCTGAAGTGTCGCTCTAATGCTAATTGAAAGGTGGTGATATCATCCAGGATTCGTTTGCTGTCATACATTGTCAGGTCAGACGATTTGATGGAGAAGACATGGATTTATGATCGGCTAGAGGTCGATTCGAAGGAACTACAATTCCCGGATAAGCCTGGAATTGGTGTTACCGTGATACTCATCAAGAATATGCGAGTACGGCCGTCTAATCTCTTGAAGTTGTAGAAGTCTTGAAGATAGTCTCCTTAGTTATCTTGCTGGTACTCAGATGGGAGTTGACCAGTATAATATCAGTGTAACTATTCTTTGGTAATATTATAGAGCAGACAGAAGAAGGCAGCATAGCGGAACTCTACTGGGGTGATACTTCGTTCGTAAAGTGCATGAGTGTAAAGCACAGTAGAATCAAGGTCTCAAAAATTCATATAGATTTTATAGAGTGTAAAACGTAATAATATTTTAAATGCATCAGGAAAAACTCCCTGCACTCGGGGGTATTAGTCACATCCGGTCATCGGTGGTGCACCAGGAGTACCTGGAATATCGGTTTGCAGGGTAACATGTAAGTCCACAACGATATGATGTGAAACACTACAAAAACAACTTCTGGCGCTAGGTATTCACACGGTCGCATAGCACTCCACAAAGTACCTTGGAATGCTACATACACCGTGTTCTAATTCCAGCCATTGAATTGCATGGTACGTGGTGCTCGGTGGCAATACAGCTCTGGACATTGTAATGACGATGCTATGCACAGCATGTTTAACCATAAGGTAATTTTTCATGGAGAATAACTTTGCTATCGTCCATGTCTTGGCTGGATGCAAGCAACTTGAAGGTCTGCCTATTGGTACTTGGTGTTCTGTGGCAACAGCGCTCTCGGCATTGTAATGACGATGCTATGCATGGCATATTTCACTTCACCGTAACATCTCTTATTCATGGATTATCACTTTGCTTGCGTCTATGTCTTGGCTGGATGCAAGCAACTTGAAGGTCTGCCTATTAAGTCTATTTACAGTTCTAATACCTTATAGTTCTAAACATCTTACAGTTCTAAACACCTTACAGTTCTAAACACTGTTTATACCTTCTTCACCGCTGTATTGAAATCGTCCTCCAGCATATAATAAGTATCATTCCAGGTTGCTAGATCTATATGACTATTGACTATCCATCCTTTATTCTCCGACTTCAACAAAATGGGCTCCTCTGGAATTAAGTGAACTGTACCCACAATATTTCCTGCATTAATAACTGTGTATACATCTCCGGCAGATGGTTTCACTATGCAGACTAGCTGCGATGTACTTTCCAGCATTCCACCATTGGCAGGCTTCATCACTTCAACATATGCTAGCCAAAAGGTATTCTTGCAGTACGCATGGACGACTCGCAGCTTGAATAGAGGAAACATATGATATGGTACGTATCCCTGCAGTGCCTTGTGAGATAGCTACTGCTCCTCCTTACTTTGCGAAGTTTGGACCCATACCTATTCATGGAGAGCTGTCCCAGAATACCATTATTTATCTCCAGTACATCTGAGCTTCTGAATGATGCTCTCGTCATACATGTTATGTGATTCTACCTCCAAGCCATAGTTAATTGTGGCAGCACTGCTTCAGAGATCATCCGAATTGATATTAACCTGCTTGGAGTGTAAGAAACGAATGGTGGCATCGTATAGACCGTTTTGGAGGATGTTATTACTGATTGTTTTCAATATGCCTTGAAAGTCCTTGTCTTTCTTTTTTCCTTTGTGCGGCTGCGGAGATATGAACCTCAATAAACGATGTCAACTAGAAGTAGTTGCTTCCACTGTCACTTCTGTAGTCACTTCTTTCGTGGTCTGTGGAGCAGCTCGTTTATGTTTCCATGCATCGCGATTGGGCTTTCTGACAATGAATGCATCACTCCGAAGATAGTAGTTGATTATCTGAGTATAGTAATCACCTGTCTTGTTGGAGGCATTAAATCTGTCCTTATTCTGCTGCCGGTGTGAACTTTCTCCAATCTCCATCGACCACTGTTTAAGCGAACTGTACTGTTGTATCTGCTCTCGGAAGTGCTGTATAAGATATATCTTGAAATAGTTGAAATCGCTACCCTCTTCAATGTATTTGGCCATGTCTGCATTGATAATACCTTTCCAGACATCGTGAATGCGCTGTCGAAAGGCCACCATTTTCTTCTTGTTTTCCTCCAACTCGGCATTCTGCTTAGCACACAATTCTGTACGTCACTCTTTGGCCTCTGTTGCAAGTTGTTGACAAGCCCTAAATTGTTGAAACATATTCTTCGATTCGTGAGAACAATGTAGAGCATTGTCCATGAGGTCTAGCGTTTCGTCATGATGAGAGTCATACTGCCAATAGAAATAGAACTCAATAAGAGAGCAAGAGCACTCAACTGCACAATCAAAAACACAGCGCTGAGAAGGGCTTGGTTCCTGCAGAGCATTGCCTAGGACACCAATAACAAATCGTGTCATTGTCTTCATTTCTCCTTTGTTCCAACACGAAATGTCCTCACATGCAAATCTGAGCTTCTTCATATTAACGTATGTAGGCACCGAGAGCCAAATATCATTGAACTTGTCAAGCCACTTATGCTGCTTAGGATATTCGTGAAGCCACATCAGGAGGTACTTCAACATCCCAATTTGTATCGTGTAGAGTAGATCAGGATTGGAAAGATCGCTTGTAATACAATCAAGATACCATCAGATGTTGAAGTCTGAATTGATATTGTGGAGTTTGAGATCGGTGATGCTCATGGCTGTATTTAAATCTGAGAGTATACGATAGATATTATGATCCTGAAGGTTGTGTCGCTCATGTCGGCAGGGTTAATTATCCATTCGCTGTATGGGGCATTCGTACCAGTAGCATACACCATTCTTGATGTTGTGAGGGTCACAGTGCAAGGGGTAATCGACCATCCATACAGTTGGTATCAAATAACAATGCCTGAAGTTGCCATAGTCCGATGGCAGGGCATAGAAGGTACGGGTCTTGAAATTGAGTAGGGGTTGCAACACATGCTGCAGCACATTCTGAGTGACCATTCGGGTATGCTCTCTCTGAGCATTTCTTCTTTTGAAGGGAACATCGTGCATCGTGATGGAAATGGGCATACTGGCGACCAACAATACGCTGTGCATTGTGTTCTTCATCCATGTGGCTGCGGGTTGGTTGCCGATCATCACATATATCGGCCATGCCTTCCTGTCGACAGGGAAGTTCGTAAGGTGGGTGCCATCAGACATGAATATTATTGGCACCAACATGTCAGCTACTGGTAGTATTATCTACACAACTTTTGTAAGCATTGTAAAGGTTATACTAAGAAGGAAGCTTACCTGCTTATCCCACCACCAGTCTCCAGTATTCATCTCTTTGTAAACACGGTGCCCACCATCATTAAAGCAATGTTTCGGAGTGTATGTAAGATGTTCCTCATTTAGTGGCTGCCGGAGTAGCTATTTTGCTCACTCTATAAGGTCACGGTGCCAAAACTCAATTGCATCCAGATGCTGTGCATTGCATACCATCTGCAACATAGCTTTCTTTCAGGAGTGATGGTCATGTCCACCCTCCATAGTGTCGATTTTCTGTCGTACATTGTAATTCAATTTCAGTAAATCACGTACACACTCTTTAAGGGTGCAGTTGCCCTTCAGGAAGTCGTTGATGATGTTGACAGGAAGATCTTTCGATGTGACCAGCTCTGCAAAATTGTACTCCTCTTCACTGTCGAACAGATGGAAAGGGTTGTCCAAGGATTGCTCAGCATTGTGCTCGTAGTCAGTCGGAATGTATGCGACAGGAGCTCCAACATCATGATATGAAAAGCTTTTTGCATTTCGGTCGAATTCGGATGGTTCTGGAGAATGTGACATGTGCAACAGGGGAAACAAGTCAGGATCATCATTGTGGTCATGGTTGACATGAAAACCTCTGTATGAATCATCAATGCAAGATTGAGAGGTTTTTCAAACCCGTTCAGGGGGCTCAGTAGTGTCAGAGGACTCAGTGGAGTCTGTCTTCACCTCAAGAAGTTGGGCGTGATATCGAAGATGGTCGCTGTCAATATGTTTGTAGTGCCACAGATCAGACTTGCAAGGTTTCAACCAAACAGAGCAGAAATGATTCGGAGTTCATTTGGAAGTCATGGTACGCATGGTATAGACAATGTTGAGGGCTGTATATATAGTTGACAGAATGTTATGAGTGTTGCCAAGCAGGGGTAATGAAATTGAGCCACATGACATACAAAACTCACAGAGCCGTATATAAAATGCCAAGACCCTGGAATATCCTGCAGACAGAGTTTGTCATGATGTAGCTACACCCAGAGTCTAATTGATCCTAATTGCTAGGCAAATATAAGGAAGAATCCATGGACTTGCTTGTTTGATTGCTTGTTTGATATTTGACCAGGTAGATAATACGAAACATGGACGAAAACATGTGATATCAGTCGTTTTGTATGCCAAGGCACAACTGCTGAGTTTATGACACCACCCTACAGAGTCAATTGGTGGTGATTGGAAAGGCTAATATACTACCAGAGATGTCGGGGACACTTCTCGAACTTCATATGGCAGGTTCCGGCTGTTTGTGACACTATACTACATCATTATGTTGGACCTTGATGTCACTGCCATATGGTAGGAATCCAAACTGACAGACTTCGACACTTTGATCTAAGATATGCATGATAAGTATATCTCACGCTCAAGAAGTGGTTCAAATAACTCTCATTGTCATATAAGACATGACCTGCATCTTTCAGGATGTAAGAGAAGTGCTGATGGCGGCCCACAATCAGGAAAGTTCCTTTTCAAGTATGTTGTTTGTTGTCACCAACGGTTTCAACTCTTCTGAGAGCCACTCCACACAATTCCTACACGTTGATGGCCCATTCTGCACGGTATATATACTGCCATACACTCTCTCCAGTTCAATTCATCTCCATCATCTCTATCTACTCCATCTTTATTCATTTATCACTCCCATCGTCATTTCCAGACACATTAACCCTAACTCTGTCTGACCCCTCATACACCTTATTTACAGCTCAGAACATTCCAATGCCACCTATAAAGATCTCATCTACCCCCTCCAAAACCGATGCAATTAAGGACACTCTCCACCTCGATAGTTTCATGAAGCAGTTTATGGCGGAGCAAATTTGGAGTCTAATTCGGATGTATGCCATTCACAGTGTCAATGATGATGGCGCGATTGACTTTATGTATGATATGAACGACACAACTTCTCGGATTATAATATGTATCATATACTCTCAGATTCAAATACACCCCTGAGTATTACCGATCTCAGATACTACGATGTCATCCAGATTTCAACATCTTATGGTATCTCGATTGCATTACAAGCGATCTTCCCATATCTGATCTACTCTACATGATGCAATTTGGGATATTGAAGTTCCTTGTAGCATGGCTTCTCAAATTTCTCAAGCAGTATATACAGCTTGACTAGTTCAATAATATAGGGCTCTCAGTGTCTACATACCTTGATATGATGAAGCCAAGATGTGCATATGAAGAAGTTTTGCGTTGAAATGGAAGAGAAATTAAGATAATGACATGATTCCTTGTTGGTGTCGTACGAAATGCTCTGCAGGATCCAAGTCCCTCTCAGTGCAGTATTTTTGACCGTGTAGTTGATTGCTGTTGCTCTCTTAATAAGTTCTATTTCTATTGCCAGTGTGACTCTCATGATGACAAACTGCTGGAACCTATTGACAATGCTCTACATCGCTTTCACGATTCGAAGGAGGTATTTCAATATTTATCCTGGCGAATGACTTGCAGCAGATGCCAATGGAAGCCATATTGAATTGTATGCCGAGCAGCATGCCGAGGTGAATTCAGTGGAAATCAGAAGGAAAATGGCGCCCTTTCGACAGCATAATTGCAATGTCTGGTAATATATTATGAATATAAAAATAGCTGAATACATTGTAGAGGGTAGCGATTTCAACTTTCTCAAGATACATCTCTTCCAACACTTCCAAGAGCAGATATAATGGTATGTTTCACTTAAACAGTGGTCCATGGAGATCGGAGAAAGTTCTCACCGGAAGCAGATTAAGGACAGATTTAATGTCTCCAACATGATAGGTAATTTCTTTAGTCGGATAATCAACTACTACCTTTGGAGTGATGCATTGGCTTTCAAATTGGCCAATCATGACACACGGAACTGTAAACGAGTGACTATAAAAGTGACCGCAGAAGCAACCACTACTAGTTGATGTTCTTTATTGAGATTCATACCTCTGCAGCAGCACAAAGAAAAACAGAAAGTCAAGGACTATCAAGGTATGTAGAAGACAATCAGTGATTTCGTCGTCCGAAATAGTCTATTCGATGTCACCTGTCATTTTATACACTCCAAGCAGGTTAATATCGATTCGGATAATCACTTAAGCAGCTCTTCAACAATCTACCATTGATTGAAGGTAGAATCATGCAACATGCACGACAAACGCATCATTTGGAAGCTCAGATGTACTGGACATAAATAATAATATTCAGGGGCTACCCATCATCAATGGATATGGATGCAGACTTCGCAATGTAAGAAAGGTCAGGAGTTGTCCCCAAGGTACTGTAGAGATGTGTACCGTACTGTATGCTTCGTCTATTCAAGCTGCGAGTCGTCTATTCGAATGGCACGAATACCTTTGGGCTAGCATACATTGAAGTGATGGCAGCTGTCAATGGTGGAATGCTGGCAAGTATATCCCACCTCGTCAGGGTAGTGAAACCATCTTCCGGACGTATATATGCAGTTAATAGTGCAGGAATATTGTAGGTGCAGTCTACTTAATTCCAGAGGAGCCTACTTTGTCGAAGTTGGAGAATAAAGGATGGATAGTCAATAGTCATATAGACTTAGCAACTTGAAACAATATTTGTTATATGCTGAAGGACAAGTTGAATACAGTGGTGAACAGGGTATAAACAGAGTTTAGAACTGTAAATAGACTTAATGAATATTACTTTGTAATAGGTAGATCTTCAAGTTGATTGCATCCAGTCAAGACATGGATGCAAGCAAAGTGGTTTTTTGTAGAAAATGACCATATGGTATAATATGTGGTGCATAATATTGTCAATACGATGCCCAGAGCAGTGTTACCACCCACTATCAGGTACCATGCAAATATACTGGGCAGCCAAAGAACACGGTATATTGAACGTCTCAATATACTGTGCAGAGCAATATGCGATTGTGTGAATACCTAGTGCCAACAGTCGTTTTGCAGTGCCTTATCTCGTATCATTGCAGACTTACATATTACCCGGCCTACTGATGTTTCAGGCACTTCAGATGCACTACTGACATCCAGGTACGACTAATACGACCTGGTACAGGGATTGATTTCCGATGTATCCAATAGCACAAACTCATCGCAGAGCTCAAAAACAATAGGGATGTCTAGATAAATACTCTTGGTCATATATCGTCTGAAGAAATGACAGATGCGATGTCCAACATGTGAGGAGGTTTTCTTGAGTTGGTATTATTGGTTCAAGTGTTGGTAATGAATACCGGATACTGTTAGTTCATGTAAGATAATATTGAGTTGCTACGATATGAGTGAGTGATATATATATTGGACTCCAATTGTTGAATCATGAATGCAGATATTCCTCAGGAAATTAAATACTTTCATGATATAATAAGTTATGCAATATAGTAGGATTCATCATATTATACAACTGCAACTTGACACCATTGTGACAATTGAAGAATCAATCGAGTAGCATATTTCCCATCAGAACAATCAAATCCAATAACTAGAGGGACAGTCAGACCAGCAACTCTGAAGGGAAAGACTTACCTCGATGACAGACAATAGCAGTACTAGCAAGGGGCACGCTATGGGAATTGTCTCAATATAATGCTCAACAGAGTGTACTTATGAAATCATGTTGACTTCACGTTCAGAAATCTGAATTTCTGGAAAGGATCAATGATATTGTGCTACATATCTAATGAGAGTGATACTGCTGATAAGTAAGTGTTAATATTTAATACCTTTGTTATCAAGGTACTTGAAGTTAAAGTAAGTAATAAAATATTTCACTACCTATATATATCTCGCATGTACAGCCATCCAGATATGATAATTGACTGTTACCCCCAATGTGATGACTACCTTATTCTCGTAGGAGTCTTGAAGATACATCTCGCCATAATAATTGTTGTCAGTAGGGAACATGCTTATAGTGATGAAATTGATAAAGTGGTAATAGATATCTTGTTTTGGACAAGGGTATTGACTGCTTCTATACTGGAAGTACTATTGCATTCTTAGTATTCTTACAGGATATGCAGGAGGGATTTGACAAGAATATCACACTTGTCAATACTCATAAAATAGTATTGTATTATAGAGATGTATTTAACTTAAAATAATATTGCTTGTTTGTGACCACTGGTGAGTTCTGACTGTAGATTGCTGTGAGAGCATGTTTTTTTAAACACCCAAGTATTTGTACTCTATTTATAGAATTATGGTGGCCAATAACTCCTCTAGTGACCAATAATATTGCTCAGTTAACACACAGGTTGTGATCACCATTCATAAGACCAGAGCCCAATCCCGGTCGACTGAATAAAGATATCATTTGTTGATGATATTACTGATATATGTACAGGTATAGCTCCAATATTTTAAGGCATTCCAATATGTTATCGTCATACCACCTTGTTTTACTGCAGTGTAAATCTTCTCCAGGAATTTATGACTATTGGACTTTTCAACAATATCGCTAAACAATTCATCTCAGTAAACGTTAACTTAAATATCTGGTTTCAATGCTTATTGGATAACGGATAATTATTGATCTCTCAATTCAGTCATATCAAGGTTATAGTCGGTGGTACACCGATACCTTGCCATGAGTATTCAAAATTGCCATGGATACTAATAGAAATAAATTTGTGGCGTCACTTTTATCAGCTGCATAACCCACAATAGTTCATCATCCCAAAACACCTTTGGTTGATGATATCAGTCTGGGAGATATTATTGAGAAGACTATCAAAGACATTAAACCAAGGGTGTCTGAGTTGGTACACCTGACATGTTACATACCACTAGGTACATTCGAAGCGGAGTCACCTACCACCACTCGATGATTGCTGGATCAGGATAGTACAATCACCATCCCTGTACATCATCGAATAACTACAAGATATCACTCGATATGGTTATTGCAATCAATAAAATCAGATGAGGTATTATGTACTCAACCACACTACTGATAAGGACCAAACAATGATTACTGGATCGATATGCTATCAGCTCATGCCACTGATAATGCAAAGACAGCTGAATAGCTGCATATACGAAAAGTACTTGAGTTTGCATCATAGCTGACAAAGCCTCTGATGTCCCTCACCTTCGAAAAGATAACATTCGCCTGGAAGTTAACAGATTGAAAGGATACGATAGGTACGGTCCCCAGAGGTTTGAAAGATTGATGGTTGAAGGACTCTATTCGTCTGAGTAGATGATCCAAGCAGAAAGATGTGGAAGATTTGGCAGAGCAGTGAAGGATAGGAAAAGGTATTAGTGTGAAGAGTGGGTAGGTTGAGAAGCTCATGATAAAAGTATAGATAGAAGTAATTGTTAGAGCAAGAGGAAAGAGGTATAAAGACTACTAGAATCTTTAAAGGTAAAAGAGCAAGCTGATTGATAAGGAGAACGAGTCTTAACAATATACGTATTGGAAAGCCCAACATCTTTGTTTTGAATCTTCTTAGGGATTTTCACATCCTGAGCGAAACTTTATAACCTCTATCACAAGCAAGTCCTGAAAGCAGTAAGGATATTACTTGAACTGCTGAAACTGGAGTGATACTCCCAGTGTTACATTATATTGTTCGCAAAGGAATTCTTCGGTTCAAGCTATCTTTCTACCCTCCAAGCGATCAAAGGTTCTTTACATTTCATCCTCTTGAATGCGTTTTTACATTCCGGATATTGGCTGCCACATCTCACAGTGAAGGTATTGATACCATGAATCAGATGTCGACCTCTATACCAGCTGGGAAAGAGATTCCTGTCCTAAAGGAAGTTATGACTATGAGATTGTGGGTGAAGAGCGCTACATCCAGTGAGCGTTAGCTGTAACTATCCATCAATCAAAGACAGAATTTCTGTACCGCACACACCTCCGAAAATAGAAATCCCTCGCATACCTTAATACAAGCATCTTGCTAGCTCTGATTGGAATCATCTTCCCCTCAGACTTGTGAATGCCCCACGCACTAGAGTACGAGCCATCTCTACAGTTACAACGAGAGGCAGGTGTCAGACTTCATGTTGATTGGGACATTGATTTAGTCCCCTTCTTCAGAACTTGGAACTGTTACAACAGAATCATTCAAGGGCAGATTTGGGTAATACTTTGAACAATAACAGATGCTGGGTCAGACACGATAATAAGCAGTAATGCTGGTACGAAGAGAAAGTCCATTGGTGGTGGCGGAAGATCAGGGCAAAGTAGTAGCCCATTATGAATCCATTGTAGGGAATAATATCCCTGATTGGGTGGTTTCGTTGATAAACAGCATCAAGGCAGAATTGAATCGTATGGAGGCCTTGATTACAGAGATTCCAATAAGTAATATCAATATCGGAGAAGTGCTGCCTGAGTTGGTTCAAGCATATGACTAGTGTTAGCAACGAACCGCCCGGGGTTCATACAATTGACGAACCGATTTGGTTCATGCGAACCAGATCCTTGCCAAGCCTTTCGCCACAAACCCCACCATTTCGGCCTACAACTGCGAACAAAACTAAGTACGCGAGTTCTTGTCCGATCGGCTCGATTTGTAGTACATCTTGTAGCTAACCTCTCTCGCTACAAGATGCGCTAAACATCGAGCGGATCGGACAAGAACTCGCTTACCTATTATCGTTCGAAGATAGATGGTTCGCGAACCGGTTCGGAGAAACCTCGGAACTTCGTCCAAATCTCGGATCGAATCCATATCGAATCGCACCCTGGTTCGATCCGCGACGAACCGATCCGCTTCGTTGCCAACACTACATATTATGGTATAGTGTATAAGGAATATGAAATTTGTGATGCTATGGCTTCAGGAGTTGATATCATGCAGAAGGTACAGGTAGAATATTACTCGAACATGATTACCCAGTACCATGTATTTGCAGCCAATATCAGCGCTGCAATTGATATTGTGAAAGCACAGTATTCCGAAGCATATGAATAATTATGTCTGGCTTTTGGAAAACAAATACATTCCTCAACAGCAGCGTGTACCTCCCTCTCTATTGTGTTGCAAAAGAGGGAAAGAGTCCAAGAAAGACTTGCTCTCCAAATACATAATCAGTTGGAAGAACTTACAATTGTCAAGTGGAAAGCCAGTGAAGAGGCTAAGCATGTGACAGAACAGAAGAAAAGGTCTGACACTGAAAAGAAGCAGAGAGAAAGCAATATAAGGAAGATACGAAGTGAGATGGAGAAGAAATTTCAGGAATTCACAACCAACCTCATGACAAGACAATCGGATGAAACCACCAAGAAATCTATCATGTTCCTAGCAAGGTCTGTCCTTGGACATCAAGAAGGAGACATCAAATCAAGTGACAAAGGGTTCCGCCTTCGTTACTGTATAGGTACCAAAGGAGAAGGACATATTGTCAAAGAATCTCTCACTCTGGACACTGAGGGAGCCCAACCGTTACCAGAAGATTCTGGTTTCGAATCTGGCCTCTCTGGCTCTGAAGATGAGAAATGTGGTGGAGGTGCAGGAGGTGGAGGAGGTTTAGGAGGCAGAGGAGATGGGGGAGGTGGAAGCGAAGGAAGTGGTATAGGATGTTCACATCCAAGTCAGATCTCTTTACCTCCGTCAGGAAATACAGATTATGGTATGCCACCTCCCAATCCTCGGAAACCAGCAAGACCCGTCAAGAAAGGCAATATGACTATGCTTCCACAGTTTAAGGGAGACAAGAAAGACTCCAAGGAAATATATCGAAGGTGGATTCGATCAGTAGAATATTATCTGCAGTATCACAGTGACCAAATGCACAATGACATCGATATGATCCTGTGGATTGGTGGGCTCTTGGAAGACAAGGCCATAGCCTGGTATGATAACTGTGAAGAGGAGATGAAGAAGTTCTTCCAGGTCGATAACTAGAAGTCTTTTACAAGCACTATGGAAGAAAGGATATTCGACAAGCGAGAGGAAGATAAGTCTCTACAAAGAATGAACAATCTGAAGTACTCTGGGAATTTGGATGACTACCTGATCAAGATGGCAACCCTCAGCTTCTGAGTTTGGCTTAGTGGAACCTCCGACATCCATTCCCTTAAACAAGAAATGCATGAGGATATCTTGGATCAAAAATCAACTTCAGAGGTACCACCCAAACAGGATACAGAATTCATCAAGTTAATGAGGTGAGTGGGTGTATCTTATGAATATCGGCTTGCAGAGAAGAATATCTCTCACCAGAACCGTAACAATTTCAAAAGGGAAGAAGGGGAACAAGCGGAAGAAGGATGAGCACAAGGGGAAGGATAAGAACCAAGAATAGAATTCAGAAAAAGATAAAGTTTCTGATCCCAAGAAAATCTGAACTTGGAAGAATGGTCCAAAGCCTATCCACAGAAATATGCATGAAGCCCTTAACGATATTCCTGCATGTTTGCCTCACGCAAGAGTGAAACGCACCGAGTGGAAGTGTTGTGAATTCTCTGATCATGATTGATAGTTTTTCTACGAGCATCTCATCAAGGCTTGGTCAAGCAAGAAGAACAAGAAACCCAAAGATAAGGCGGAACCTATAAAGCAGGAAACTACAGCCTCCAGTTCGAAAGTCAGACCAAGGAGTTTGGCTGATAGGATCACAGTATCTGCAACTCACGTACTTTAAGGAGGTTGTATGAGGTAGACTCTGATGGTATGGAAATTGACGATTGAGAGAGACTTGATTTCTTATATTTATTCTTAGGTCTAGGATGCAATGTTTCCTTCGGTTATAGACACCCACATTTGTTAAGTTTAGTTTTAATAAGAAATGACTTCTTTTCTGTTGTTAAAATAAACAACAAAAACAAAAACAAAGATATCTGAGAATGAGTTCAGTACTCGAAATATGGTGGTCATATTGTACCCTAGAGCAAACATATAACTATCACATCTCCTTCAAAACTATCCTGACATCCTTATACTCACCACCATATACTTGTTAGAACTGCTACCCATTGCGATTGGAGCTGTGTCGAGAGGCAGTTATAAGGACATATGTCCTCATACTTGTAGATATGAGTGTAGATATGATTGTACACGTGGATTCGAGAATAAGATAGTAGGTCGGTTTAATAGGTAAGGTTATCGATAGCGTGCAAGGGCACTTGCACCAGCTGACTATATACTGGGTGGATGTGTGGTTATCCGGCCACCATTACATCATCCCCCTCTTTATCTGCAGACCTCCTGAGCTTCATACCCATACATGAAGAGAAGAAGAAGAAAGAATCCAAGCTCGTACGCCCTCGTACGGCCTCATAAATCCCACTGCTGATCGGTACCGCTCAAGGGTGACCTTTCGGTAGATCCAGCGCACAGGGTAAGTCCACCTCCAGTGGTAGGTGGTAAAATCCGTGCCCACGCCATTTGTATCGGGCTGAGATCCAATAAGAAGAGAAGAGAAGCAGAAAATAAGAAGGAAACGACCAATTGATCCCTGTAACCTCCATATCTCCATATCTCCATATCCAAGTCCTCAACATACCGTAGCTCTCATCGTGGAGGTTCGGGGGTGTGAATCGGTGTCGCATTGGAAGGTCTCGCCACGTATCAATCGTATGTGGTTCTTCGATTATCTAATTTGTGAGCATCCAAAAGAAGATCGAACTTACAATGTGATCAATCAAGTGCACTTAGCTCATGCAAAGCTTGTACTCTGGATAGTCTTTTTCCGTAAGTGCACATCCATGCTCGTGTAATAGTTTTCCGTAAGTGAACTTCCATGCAATACTGATGCTCGTAGGTGCGCTTTGGAGCTTCCGCTCAATTCGGAGGAAGGAAATCGTCAAGTGTGCTTGAGAGGTTCCGCTCAGATCATACAGAGGTAATCGTCAAGTACACTTCAGAGCTTCTGCTCAGTCCGGAGGAAGGCAATTGTCGAGTACACTTCGTATTCGATTCAGGTGTACTTCCATGCAAACAATAATCGTGATCACGTCCGCTTGAAATGCGGATCATCATCTCACCAACCATCATCGACTACTCTTCGCTTCATCCTTTGACTTTCGGTTGCCCTTTGACCTTTGCCCTTTGACCTTGGACTCTCCTTCGCAGACATCACTACCTGCCCATCAAGGCCCGGGTCGAGATGAATGCTGGTTTGTATGGTAACCTGAGTTGTATGAGTGGCTTCGGGACCATAAAGATACTCAAAACACTGAACCGAGATTCTCATCTTACTTTTTCTTTGGGTCTTATTACATCTTTGGCTTCCTTCCATCTTTCGACTTCACGTTGAACTCGATGGTATCGATATATCAAGAAAAGGGGTAATGCGACCCGTAGGATATTTCGAGGTAATCTCTCATCGATACGTAGAATTTCTTGAGGGTAGATCGCGTGTGTGATTTCTCAATGTAATCTCATGTATTCGTGTGTCCTCTCGATGATAGGCAATGCGTCGAAAAGGGTCAATGCACTAAATCCTGTGCGCAAAACGTATCCAATTACGAAAGATCGATAACAGTGTAAGGGCATACATCCTTGTACTTGTTGATATGAGTGTAGATATAGTTCCACACGTGGATTCGAGAATAAGATAGTAGGTGGGTTCAATAGGTAAGGTTATCGATAGCGTGCAAGGGCACTCACACGAGCTGACTATATACTGGGCGAATATGCGGTTACCCGGCTGCCATTACAGCAGTTCATTGTTGCTATACAAAATAAACAAAAGCGCAAGACCTTGGCCGAAATACCTCAATCTGAACCAAAGAAAACGAAACAACAACCACCAGAACCAAAGACTGGATCAGAACCTATAGTATACATATTCGCCTCGTTCAAGGATAAAAAGAATGTCTGTGTGACGCTTCTTTTAGATACAGGGTGTGATATACCTATGATGTCGAAACAGTTGTCCGACTCTAGTGGTGTTTTATTAGTAACTCAAACAGAACCAAAGTCAGTTGAAGATTATAATAATGAACTTGTAGAACATGCTGGTTAGCAGTATACCTTTCCAGTTACTCTGTGGTATGAAAGTCATTATACAAAAGTAACCTTTGAAATCAGACCTATGGAACCATCAACTGATATTATGTTACCTTACTAGTTGATCGTCAAGTATGGAGCACTCAGAGGAGTCACAGAGGAAGGTGATAAACTCCAATTCACATCGAAGTATTGTCACCAATATTGCACCAAGGTACACATTAGTACATTCTCGATTGAATATGACAATGATATGCTCAAGGTTGTTACTGATCTACGATGGATCAGGATCATCAGATCTATGCATATTAACGCAGCAAATAAAATTGAAGTCAATTCGGTTGAGCCAATTCTATGGCAGTACTGAGACTTTCATTCAGTTTACAATGGGACAATTACCAATACTCTACTACCACATAGTTCATTTGATCATGCAATTCATTTAAAAGATGTGGAGTAGTATCCGTGACGTCCCATCTATGCTTTCTCTGATATGGAACTTTAAGTCCTTACAGAGTATCTAAAGCAAATGCTCGATTCTGGGAAGATTCATTCAAGCAAATACCTGCTGAAGTACTGATACTCTTCGTTTCAAAGCTTCCTGTGAGGGGTTTAGGGTTATGCGTTGATTACAGAGTCCTTAACTACAGAATGATTATGAACAGGTTGTTACGGGGATACTTATCAAATAAGTATGACCTCCTACTCCCTAGAAGTCGTATTGATCCTGAAGATAATCTTCAGAGTTGTCGTAGTCCGAATTGTCCTCATAATCTTGGACTGGTAGATTGTGATATTTGGAAGGAAGTTTACAGGTGTAAAACCAGTGTAAATATTTGTACTCGATATCGTATGAATGGATGAAGATACTCGCAATCTGGTAGTCGTATGGAGAAATAGCTCTCTCGTACAGTGCGTGTACATAAAGAACAATAGAATCAAGGTTTCAAAAGTAACTCATAGATATATTTGTAAAAGATAAATATTCTGAAAGTAGAAAACAACAATAATATTTTAGTGTCTTGTCTGCTGGTGTGTTCTGACTGTGGATTGCTGCTAGATCTTGCTGTTTAACTTTGCATGTGCAAAGACGGTTCTTTTATAGAGCGAGTTACTTGTATACTCTCTATGACATCGGCGCTTCTACTAAGATAGCTATTGCCTCCAATCGTTAGACTGGTTACTCGATCTCGGCAGGTTGCGCTTCTTTTCCGTTTGATGTTCGGCACATTCTAAAGTGCAAGGCATCCCTGCAGATTATCCTCATGCAGTCCAGTTTTGCCACCTAACAACTAAGTTCATTGGCTTTTCTTCTGGTCTGTATGCTTAGGCAGAAAACAGGTTTCGGCAATGACTGCTGATGCGTTCATCGAACCATCACTTTTTTTTAGATCTCTCGACACAATGTTAAATTGGATAGTGGGTTCCAGAGATATATTTATCCTCATAGACCTGTGTTGGCGACCGGCCACTGCTATGCCATGTATCATACCTTCCATCTTGATGGCTTTTACTCCCATTGCAGGACTGAGTTTTATGTTGGATAAAACTACCTGCAATCTGCTGTTACTTGGAAAGTTGACTCACACACAAACTCTCAACAGATAGATTTAACTACCGGAGTGCAGTTAATATATGAAGTCCCTAGACTGAATAGTTATCCCCATGGTAAAGTCCCTCTTCTCGAGTTCTGACGTGTGCCTGCCGGAGAGTGTAGAGACGTATCCCGTTCTAGCTGGCTCCCCCATATTGCTGATAAAATTATGTAGTTCTGGTCGAAACAATCATGCATGGCTGACTCGAGAGTCCCCGCCATGGCATGATTGTACTTCAGCAACTAATGACGTTCCTAACTATCGGGGGCCTAGGCATATAGTAGCATACCACCCTAAGTGTTCGGAACTGATGAATCCACCAGCTAAGTATCTTGACTATCGCTGTTCGATCGAGAAGGTGTACTGCTCCTGCACGGGTTAATCATTCCGCTTTCCCAGAGTTCGGTATTGGATAGGCACGTATGTCGCGTAGGACTTCGTCGCTCAGAGGATGGGATAAACCACGGATCTGACATTGACCAACCATAGTGACAGTTTGGCCGAATGCGGATTGCCATGGATATCCTCTGTACCTCGTGTACCTGCTCAGGAAATACCCCTAACAGTACCTCCCTCTCTAGCTCTGGTGATTTCAACTGCATCTCCATCATAAAAAGTGGGCAAACAATAGATACCACTCAAACAGCGTATCTTTATAACTCGTGGGTTTCAAAAAAATAAAAGAACAAATCTTTCTCTTAACATAATAATGACCTCCGTCTAACTCAGAGCGGTATGAGTTTAACAAATGAAATTCATAACTTCCGTCTCTTTCGTGCCTTTGATTTTGTTGTATTATTCCATTGTTTGTCTTTTTCCATTGCTGGGTTCTCCTCGTAGTATTCCGCAATAAGATCGGGTGCAACCTCTTGAAGATGTCTGAAACATTCCCAAGCATTTTCATCGTGTGAGTACCTGGTCCACTTGACCAGAAGAAATTGTTTGTGGTGGTCATCATCCGTGGGTCTACTAGCAACGATTGACTCTGGTGTCCAGCCACCATTATCCGTCTCGATTGGTAGTACCTCCCTCTCGAGGAGCTCACCCCAATATGGCTCTAAGAGGGCAAGGTGAAATGCGATGTGGATCTTCCACACTGTTGGGAGTTCGAGTCGACACCATCGCCTGATACCTCCAACCTTGGATATCTTGAACGGACCGTACATCATATTATCAAGCTTGTGACATTGTCGTTTGGTTCATATATTGCGACTGTCTAGCATAACTAGATCTCCAACCTTGTACTGTGGGGGTGGACATCACCTGCGATCGTAATACTTGCTTGTTTTATCCTTAGAAACCTCGAGCTGCTCCTCTAGTCGTCTGTAAATCTCGACCATATAATGTGCGTATACCTCCGAGTCTGGATTACAGAACTGTACCTCTGTTGGCCAATTTGTGCGTGTCTCGTAGCCGTAATTGGTGTAGAAAGGTGTGATCTTTGTGGCCGCATGTTTCGAGTTGTTATATACGTATTCGGCTATGGGCAATATTTCGCTCCAGTTGGACTGTTGGTAGTTACAATAGGTACATAAGAAGTGTTCGATGGTCTGATTAATGCGTTCAGTCTGTCCATCGGTTTGCGGATGAAAAGCAGTCAACATGGAACGTCTGATTCCCAGGTACCCATATAAGTCCACAAGGATGTTTCCCGTAAAGACTGCATCGACGTCTGATACCACATCGAGAGGCATTCCGTGGTATTTGCAAACATTGTTAACAAATAACTTAGCGACTGTGGACGATTCCCTTTTGTCTGTAGGTATGAAGTGTGCTATCTTGGTAAACCTGTCGACTACCACCATAATATTCTTGTTGCCATTGGACTCTGATAAATCGGTAATGAAATCAACTGATATATAAGTCCATGGTGAGGATGGTAGTTCGAGTGGATGTAGTAGGCAGTGCTTAGCGTACTGTGGTATCTTGGTTCTCGGACATGAATCGCACCTGTTGCAATATTCTCACACGTCGTCCTCAAGTTTAGGCTAGTAAAGATTTCTCATAATGAGTTCCATGGTGCGTTCGTGACTGAAGTATCTGGTGATGCGTGAGTCATGTTCCTGGTCTAAAACCTCCTTTCAAAATCCCTCAGGCACATACAACCTTTCTTTCCAACACAACATTCCGTCTCCATCAACGCTAAATCTTCTGTCAACATTCTGCACATTATCCTGTACCTTCCGTAGTATCTTCCGATACTCCTCATCCTGACCTGTTTCCTTCTGAAATTTCTCTTTGACTGATCCAACCAACTGTTGCACCGAGAATCCTGCCAAACAAATCTCTTCCCAATCGTCGTCGTCTAAATCCATTGCTCCGACTTCTAATCAATATTCTAATCCTGACAAGGTTGCCGAAGTTGTATCCCCCTCTTTTAGGGTAAACTCTGGACACCTTGATAATGCATCAGCTTTTCCATTAGCTGTTCCTTTTCGATAAACAATTTTGAAATTATATTCTTGCAATACTTCTGCCCATCGAGTCTGTCTTCGATTCAGCTGTTGTGTTTCCTTGAACTATTGGGGGTTCATGTGATCGGAAAAGACTGTTGTTGTATGTATTGCTCCTTGGATGTAACATCTCCATGTTTTGAATGCGTATATGATGGCGAGCATTTCCTTGTCGTATATCTGGTAATTAAGCTCTGTGGGTGAAAACTTCTTCAATATGAACGCGACTGGATGTATTTCACTGTTGTCGAACATCTGTGATAGGACCGCTCCTATCGTGAAGTCTGACGCATCCGTTTCGATCATGACTGGTCTGTCGTCATCGTAATATCGAAGTATCAGTGTGTTTTCTGCCGCAAACAAAATACATACTTTGTAGTAAGCTGCCTGAGTGGCTTCCACGAACTTAAAGTTCTTTCTATCGCCCATGAGAGTGTCCGTGATATGTACAATAATACCAGCGAATCCCTTAATGAATCGTCGATAGAAATTTGATAAACCCATGATAACCTGTACTTCTTTCTGTGTTTTGGGCATCGGCCATTTCGTAATAGCCTCGCTTCGACTTGGTGCCATTTTGAGTCCTTCTCCACTGACAAGAAATCTGAGAAATTCGACCTCCTGTTTGTCGAATTCGTACTTGTCGATTTCCACCATGAGGTTATTATATTATAGGACCTGTAGTATTTTGCTTACATATTCCTGGTATTCTTCGCGAGTTCCCTTGATGGTGATGAAGACATAGTCAATGTAGCAAACTGTAACGTCATTTTGTACTCCTAAAAATGGTTGAAGAATACCGTTCATCCAGCAATGAAAAGTAGCTGGAGTGTTGGTGAGTCCGAATAGTATAACTGTATATTCGTATGATCCGAATTTCGTTCTGAAGGCCGTTTTCCATTCATGTCCATTGGTCATTCGAATCAAATGGTATCCCGACTTCATGTCTAACTTCGTCATCCAGATTGCTCCCTTCATTCGACTTTGTAATTCGTCCATCAGTGGAAGCGCCGTCTTGTCTTTGATCGTCAAATAGTTTAGTCTTCGATAATCGATGCAAAGACACAGACCTCATCCATTCCATATGGACACAAACAGGATTGGTGCTCCAGCTCATCCCTTGCACGGTTGTATTTTTCCTTCTCTTATCATTTTGTCGGTGTATTCTTTTAGCAATGTCTCTTCTTCTTGAGAAAGCTGATATATAGGTCCCACTTTTACTTGATCGTCGGGTACTTTTAGGTGAATTTTGTGATCATGAGGGCTGTGAAGGGATAGCTTTTCAGCTTCGTGAGGGTCAAACAGTAGCATCCACTTATGATACTGTTCTGATAACCTTTCTGCTAGTATGCTTGTTGCTGCGAAGCATACTGCACCGATATTGACTGCATCATTCTTCCAAATTACTCGTTCATCGTAAGTAATTTCTCAGTTTGTGTGCATCTTCCCGTGATTGTAGCACATTTGCTCGCACTCCATAAAGTGTAAACATCTATAAGTAGCACCCTGTACTTTGTGTCGTTTCAGATACCACGCAGGTATTAGAACGTCATAGTCAGCATGTATCAGTACTACCTCGAACGTTTCGAGGGTGCGATGGTTTCCAAAAGCTAAACCAAGGGGTATAGTATAAACATTAGGTATCCCAACTAACTTACCGCTAAAATCCTTGGCGTTGATATTCTTTTTTCTTCTGACCACTGATATCTTAAACACCTTAGCATACTGGAGTGATATGGTAATAGATGTCGATCTCAAATCCAGCATGGCATCAAACTGAAAACTGCTGTATCCTTTCGACGCTGTATATATAGTCTACAAAGAACCGGTATACGGGCGTTCTCATATCCTAGTTTTGGGGACTTTGTGTACATGCTTGGTTTCGGAATAAATAAAATCGTTGGAGGTGTTTTGTTTCTTGGTTGAGGGTTCCTCTTCCAAGGAGGAATGCTTTCGTTTGGTAGCCATTCTTTCGACAATGGCTCAGCCACAAAGGGTCATTGCGGGTAGTGTCGTTCTACCACTTGTAGTTGGGTTCTTCGTTTGGTCAATCTTCGAACAGGACAGATTCCTCATAAGCGAAAATATCCTCTTGATAATGTTCTTCAATTTCGTAAATTGTAGGCAAAGCATCCAATGCTCGACCGATTGTAGTTGGTACTTCTCTGCCATGATGTTCGCAGTAGCAGATGTCCCACTTGTCACAACCGATGTGCATACCTTTGTATCTTGTCCAGAAAGAACCGAATACTGGATCGTCGATTGCCAAGCCGCCACCGTCAGCTGCAGCTTGGTTCCAGTATGTGTTCCAGGGTGAAACTGCGTCAGGTTGATCCCAGAAAAAGGATTCGAGTGGTTCCTCAGATTCGAGTAGTACCCCATCGATGCTTGCGAAGATGTTAAGAGGTTCAGGTTCTGAGAGTAAGCAAGGTACTCTTGCTAAGTCAAAAAGGTTGATACGTCTGTGAAGGTTGGTATCGTATGATATCATTGGTGTATTGTTGTGATTGAATTTTTGTTGTTGCATCACTACTGGCCAGCAGTTTCATCCCTACCGGAATCCTCAGGGTGACGACCAGAACTAAAATAATAAAGGCTTTCTCCCATCTAATCACCAATATCCTTCATTCCATCTCGATATTTACAATTAATCAGAACTATCCTGTTGTTTCCACCAATTGTCGGCCTGATTTGAACTTTCCTGACTGTCGACAGATTCCGAACTGGATGGTATTTCTTTGTCTGAAGTTTCTTCAACTTCTTCTGCATCTTCAACCATATAATCATCTCCTTCATCATCCAATTGATCGTATGCCCGGCTCTTCATTTTCTGATATGCTTTCGGATGGCCAAAATCGGCAGTTCCATTAAACAATTTGATGTCCCGAATACATTGCATTGTGTTATAGTTTCCCATTCTATCGGCAGGCCACGCACAGCGTTGACATTCCATTGCTGCTCTCTGTTGTGCCTGTTCTCCATTGTCAATTCCTTCTGTCAACTTGCGAAACGTTTTTCCTTCAGCACTCGTAAATGGATTTGCCTTGGATGTACCCCTATTGTCTGATCGTCGCTGTATTCCTTTTTGTTCAAAACGTTGTCGCTGTCTCTGGAATCCAGAACCGAGATCCCTGGGCTTTTGGATCTTACCCTTATCCTTGTTGACTCGGCTGGATGTACTATCAGTATTTCGAGATTTCCCCATAAATTCTAAATTCCTTTCCATCGCCTGCCAGACTTCAACATTCTTTCCAGAATTGATGATAATTTCGCTGAGTTCATCGTCTGTCTTATCTGCCAGGTTGTTAAGACTGAGCTTGTGGTGGTAGCTTGCTCATGAACATTGTTCGATATGCTATCCCCACTATTTTGGCCTTTGCATTCAGGGTGTGGAACTCCATAATCATATCCTGAACGTTGCCCCCGTACTTTAATTCCATGATGGCCTTGTATGCTGTTTCCTGTTGGTATTTGTTGTGGAAAAGAGTGTTAATTGCAGCGTGATATATTGACCAACAGCGCTCATATTTTCCTGCTAGGATCTCCGCTTCATACTACCTATGCCAGGCTGAGACATGTTCTTCAAGTCGACCATGTACATATTGGATCTTCAGACCTGGATGCGTGAAGAGGTGTAGCTGATCTCCAATAAACGCTTCCATACTCATCCACCACACATCAAAATCCTCTGAAGCCTTTCCCTTACATTTTGCTGGATCTGACAGCTTAAACCTTAAGTCCCTGTGCTTATCAGGTCGTTGCGTGTTACTACATCCACGTCATTGTGATCCCTGTTTGGACACATGTGAAGATCCAGGTAGTGGAGGTGGTGGTGGATCGCCATCTGTAGCCTCTGGAAGTGGTGGGTTTTCTGAACCTGATCCCCTAATGGTGGTATGTCTCCTAATCCGATGTCTGTGCCTGATCCTCTACTCAAGTCAAATAGTTCCGCAATATCGGAATCATCAATGGGAGACACACTCCTATCATGTTCCTCCGCCCATTGTTGCCATTGTGCAATCTGCTCTCTTCGATCTGAATGTATGGATGTAGACTCCGAAACTTTAGCCTTCTCAAATGCCAATGTGAGTCCAGTGTGTTCCTTCCTGAGCTGAGTATATTTTGCTTCCAACAACTCAAAATCCATCCATGATGGAACCTGTTCCTCAATCACCTTCTCAACTCTGGCAGTTCTCTCCTGTTGATCCTTTACCGATGCTGTCCAAGATGCTACTCTTGCAAATATTGTTCTCACCTGACTTTCACACCATTCAATTCTTCCTCGTAGAATCCTGATTTCTTCCGTGGCTTCTTTTTCCACCCAGACATTCGGTTGTTGATGTCCGCTCATTCTGGTTCTCGTCTCCCTCAGTACTGTGTTCAGTCTCTGGATTTGCTCTTCATGTCCCTCTAGGACTCGTTGTCCCAGAGCTCTGTCTGTTTCCACCTGTTGACTGAAGAGCTGACAACCTAGCCAAACGTCTTCGAATTCTTCCTCGATTGCTTCCTTTTCACTGTTGCTTGCCTCGACTAAGCGTTGCATTTTCTGGTCCAGACGACTGATGTGAGCCTGTACCGAGTCGGTAATTTCCGTATCTTCACCTGTCTCCTTAGATTTCAATTACTGCCTCCTCGATTGCTCGTACTGTTCTTGCAGTTTCTTCGTCCATCCTGGTAAGAGCTTCGAGGGCTGTATGGATTTGGCGATACCTGACAATGCTGGTGCCAACTGGCCCACTCCGAACGTCAACCGGTACCTGTGACTGGCCATTATGAAGTTGTCGTGAGGGAAATGTAAAGGGTCCTGTGATCTGAGACTGCTCTCGAGCATGTTCTCTTAAAACAGGAATGTGGTTTCAAGACTGACAAGCTCCGTTACCACCTTGAGAACCGTATTCTGCGCAAAAATATTGTATCGTAGGTCCCACTGGGTGATTTAAATAACGTATTGCGCAGCAGCCTCTGTTATTGCAAACCACACAATTGGTAGTCATAAACACTTTTTGGACGTGTCCAAAATATTATACTGTTACGGGGATACTTATCGATAAGTATAACCGCCTACTATCTAGAAGTCGTATTGATCCTGAAGATAATCTTCAGAGTTGTCGTAGTCCAAATTGTCCTCATAATCTTGGACTGGTATATTGTGATATTTGGAATGAAATTCACAGGTATAAAACCAGGGGAAATATTTGTTCTCGATATCTTATGAATGGATGAAGATACTCACAATACGGTAGTCGTATGGAGTAATAGCTCTCTCATAAAGTACGTGTACATAAAGAACAATAGAATCAAGGTTTCAAAAGTAACTCATAGATATATTTGTAAAAGATAAATATTCTGAAAGTAGAAAACAACAATAATATTTTAGTGTCTTGTCTGCTGGTGTGTTCTGACTGTGGATTGCTGCTAGAGCTTGCTGTTTTACTTTGCAGGTGCAAAGGCGGTTCTTTTATAGAGCGAGTTATTCGTATACTTTCTATGACATTGATGTGTATACTAAGAAAGCTATGGCCTCCAATCGTTAGGCTGATTACTCGATCTCAGCAGGTTGAGCTTCTTTTTTGTTTGACGTTCGGCACTTTCTGAAGTGCGAGGCATCCCTGCAGGTTATCATCATACCGCCAGGTTTTGCCATGTAACAACTAAGTTCATTTGCTTTTCTTCTGGTCTGTATGCTTATGCAGAAAACAGGTTTTGACAATGACCACTGACGAGTTCATCGAACCATCACTTTCTTTTATATCTCTCAACTCAATATTAAATCGGATAGTGGGTTGCAGAGATATATTTACCCTCATAGACTTGCGTTGGCGACCGGCTGTTGCAATGCCACATATTGTACCTCCCATCTCGATGGCATTTACTCCCATTGCAGGGCTACATCTTATGTCAGACCAGACTGCCTGCGATCTGCCGTTACTCGGAAATTCGACCCACACACACAATCTCAACAGGTAGATTTAACTACCAGAGCGCAGTTAACATATGGAGTCCCTAGACTGTATAGGTATCCCCATAGTAAAGTACCTCTTCTCGAATTCTGATGTGTGGCTGCCGGAGAGTATAGAGATGTATCCTGCTCCAGCCGGCAATCCCATATTGCTGATATGGTAAAGTAGTTCTGGTCGAAACAATCTTTTACGGCTGACTTGAGAGTCTGCGCAATGGCATGATTGTACTTCAGCAACTAATGACATTCCTAACTATCGGGGGCCTAGACATATAGTAGCATACCATCCTAAGTATTCGGAACTGATGTATCTACCAGCTAAGTGTCGTGACTATTGCTGTTCGATCGAGAAGGTGTACTGCCCCTGCGCGGGTTAATCATTTCGCTTTGCCAGGGCTCGGTATTGGATAGGCACGTTCGTCGCACAGGACATCGTCGCTCAGAGGATGGGATAAACTGCAGGTGTGACATCGACCAACCATAGTGACAGTTTGGCCGAACACGGATTGCCATAGACATCCTCCGTACCTCGTACACCGGCTAAGTGAAAACCTTTAATACAGGTATCCTTTGCCACTAATGAATGAACTTGGAGATAGGGTCAATGGCTCCAAGATCTTTACGAAGATTAACCTAAATGCAGGTTATGATTTTATACAGATCAAGCCAGGTAATAAATGGAAAACAGCATTTCGTACGAGACATAGAGACTGTAAGTATGAGGTTATGCCCTTTGGGTTGGCGAACGTGCCAGCTTCATTCCAAAATATGATGAACAAGATCCTGAGATATCTAATCGATCACAGAGTGGAAGTTTGTATTGATGATATATTCGATTATACCAAGAACGAACAAGAGCATGTATGATTGACAAGAGAAGTCCTTTCTAGGCTACAAGAAAAGAATCTCGCTATAGCTCATGATAACTTTGAGTGGTATCAGAAGCAAGTTGAGTTTCTTGGATATATCATATCAGGAGAAGGTGTCAGCATGGCTGAACAGAAGGTTGATACTATTCTAGTATGGGAAATACCAGGATCAATAAAGGATATTCAGTCATTCCTATGATTTGCCAACTTCTGTTGACGATTCATCAAGGATATTTCGAAGGTTGACAAGGCCTTGATGGATCTAACCAAACATATTGATGAGATATTCGATTGGGAAGCAAATCCACATTGTCAACAAGCCTTCGATTTGTTGAAGTAGTATTTTACTGAGGTTCCAATCCTTTGTCACTTTGAACCTGTACATCCTGTTGTGATCGAGACTGATACCAGTGACTTCGCTATCGGTGCAGTTCTCTCCCATGTTATTGATGGATGATTGCACCCTATGGCATGCCATTCTCGAAAGATGGACAAAGTAGAGATCAACTATATGATGCACAATAAGGAGATGCTAGCAATATTATCTGCCTTCGAGGAGTGGAGGCATTATTTCGAAGGTGCCATCCATCCAATCAGTGTATTTACCGACCACAAGAATCTCGAATATTTCACTACCACTAAGATTCTGAATTGAGGACAAGACCATTGGGCATCGAAACTGGCTGGTTATGACTTCAACATATTGTACAGACCAGGTAGTGTGAATTGCAAACCTGATACATTATCTAGGCATTCAGACTACTGTCCTAAAAAGGAGAGAGGTAGAGCTGAAGAAATTGAAAACCAATCAATTTACTGCATTTTAAGACCTGGTCAGCTGGTAACTTCCGATGGGGAAACAGTTCAGGTAACAACAGCGAAGTTACATGGCGATCAGATCATGATTTCTTCCCCAAAGTTGAGGTCGATTTCAGTAGTCAGGTTTAATTCGTGGTTGTTGGAGGCAGTGGTAGGCACTGCAAAGTATGATGCTGTGTCGCATGCAGAGTATATCAGAGCAATAGAAGACAGTCCAAGCGCTGACATCTCATTCGAAAACAATGCCCTTTATTATATAGGCAGGCTGTGAATCCCTGATCATTTACAGTTACGAAAACAAATACTTGAAGCGGAATATGATTTGAAAGTAGTATGACATGGGATAAGACAAGACAATTGAGCTGGTTCGAAGGAACTTCTGTTCACCAGAAACGGCGAAATTTATTGAAGACTCTGTCCGCTTATGCCCTGAATATCAGAAGAACAAGACTGCTCACCATACTTGCTACGGGCTTCTGCAACCCCTCATATTAGTCTACCACCCATGGGATTCAATATCTATGGATCTTATTATTAATTTACCATTGTCGGATAGCTGTTCATCAGTATGGATTATCGTTGACAGATTTACGAAAATGGCTCACTTCAGACTGCTGAAAGATGGCAAAAGAAAGCTACTGACCTGATTAGGATCTTCTTGAAAGAAGTATGGAGATTCCATGGTCAACCCTCGAACATAGTATCAGATAGAGATTCTAGGTTCATAATAGCATTTTGATCTTCCATGGTTGAAGCTCCCAATATTCAGTTGAAGATGTCATCACCATTTCATCTACAGACTGATGGTCAAACAGAAAAAGTAAACTAAATATTGCAGTGTTACCTGCGGAACTACTGCAAGTACGAGCAGGATACCTGCTCAGAGATATTGCCAATAGCAGAGTATGCCTTCAACAACCCTCTTCCTACCACAACTGGTATGTCACTGTTCGTTGCAAACTATTAGTTTGATCCTCAAACGTATTGGTGAATTGAAGCATTGGCGAAATATCTGACATCAAGGTACTATACCCATTGGATGATGAGTGGGGATGATCTAGGTCGAAAGGGCTTGGAGAAAGCACAAGAATCAATAAGAAAGTACTATGATTTCCGTGCTGAAGAACCACCAAAGTATTCAGTTGGTGATTTAGTTATGCTACATAGAAACAACCTCAAGACTAGACGTCCATCTAGAAAGCTAGATACAAAGCTACATTGTCCTTTTAAGGTTCTAAAGTTAATCTCACCCACAGTTATAAAGCTGGAGCTGCCTAAATGGTGGCAAATCCACAATGCCTTTTATGTCTCTCTCATCAAACCTTATTGAACAGCTACTATTGCAATCAGGTCTACACCAGAACTCGTCCCAAACAGCAACAGTGATGAACTAGAATATGATATGAATGGCTATGAGTACAAAATGGATTACGAGGTAGAAGAGGTTATGGGTAGCCAGTCTAGTAAGTAAAGAAAGAAGGTCCTGTACTGGATTAAATAGAAAGGATTAAAAGAGGATGCGGATTGGACTAAGGAGCCTTATAAGAATTTGGATGACAAGAGGTTATTGAACAAGTATCATAAGCAGAACCCTGAGGTGGCAAAGGATAAAAGGTTGAGCTAGTACCTGTTGCTCACAAATAGTTTTTAATGGCTAGCACGATATCTAGGTTATAGATATAGTCTGAAGCACAAGGAAACATATTTTACCAGGTCAAGGAAACAAAGACAGTGGTTTTGAGTACACGATGTCATTATCACCAAGGCAACGAAGAGAAGATTAGTATGATCATTCAGAGACTAACTCTGTAAGGAGAGAGATAGTATTACTCCTCACATATTATATACCACTAGGTACACTCGAAGCAGGGTCACCTACGATAATTCGATGATTGCTGGATCTGAATAGTATGAGTGCTATTCCTGTACGTCACCAGATAATCACTAGGTATCACTTGATTTGATTATGGCAACCAACCAAATCAGATGAGCTGTTATGTAGTCAACCATACCACTGATAAGGAACAAAGAATAGATACTGAATCGATATGCTACCAGTTCATGCCACTGATAATATGATGACAGCTAATAGACTGCAGATACAAAAATGACCTGAGCTTGCATTATAGATGATGAAGCCTTTGATGTCCCTCACAATCGAAAGGATACTATTCGCCTGAATGTTACGAGATCGAAAGGATACAATAGGTTCATACTACTGAGGTCCAAAGGACTGATGGCAGAAGGATTCTATTCCTCTGAGTAGAAAATCTAAGCTAAAAGATGCGGAAGATTTGGAAGAGCGATGAAGGATAGGAAAGGGAATTGGTACAAAGAGTGATTAGATAGAGAAGCTGATGAGAAGATTCTAGATAGAAGTAATTGTTAGAGTCAGAGGAAAGAGGTATAAAGATCTCTGGAATCATCAGCAACAACCCTAGTTTCCGTCAGAAATACCCGGATGTTCCTGACTGCTCTGACAGCTCTGACGGAACCTCGTACCCTCTGACGGAGAATTACACGCTACCCGTTGCCCAGGCGACGGATCGCATTGCATACCTACCCTGCGGTGACATTTTTACCATGTCTCTCATTCTTGCGATGCGTCGCGTTGTATTTTATCCCATGATAGATGAAACCTCTTGGCATTTATTTCCAGACGCAGCACACTGTACGGTTGCAGTTTTGACTTACCAGAGCAGTCAATTGATTACTCAAAATCACACTTGATTCACAAATTTATTGCTAACTATATACAAATAATCATGGTAGATGTTCGATGCACTTGGAGCAGCACTTGGAGCTAGTACACGGGCGGAGAAGATCGATACAGACTGCGTATAAACAGTTGGGCTGACGGGAGATGATTGAGATTGGCTGGCTCACCGCTGGCTGGACGCAATCGAGCCGTGGTGGCTCCTCACGATCCAGCCGTGCTGGCTCCCGGCTGACTGGACACGATCGAGCCGGGATGGCTCTGGGCTGGCTGGATGCAATCGAGCCGTGGTGGCTTCACACAATCGAGACATGCTGGCTCTCGGCTGGCTGGACGCGATCGAGCCGGGCTGGCTCTTAGCTGGCTGGATACGATCGAGCCGTGGTGGCTTCACATGATCGAGTCGTGGTGGCTTCACATGATCGAGCTGTTCTGGCTCTCATCTGGCTGGACGCGATCGAGCTGGGCTGGCTCTGGGCTGGCTGGGCGCGATCGAGCCGGGCTGGCTCTCCGCTGGCGGGAGATGATCGAGCTGGGCTTGCTCTCGGCTGGCTGGAGATGATCGAGCAGGGCTGGCTCTCGGCTGGCTAGACGCGATCGAGCCGTGCAGGCTACACGTGATCTAGCCGTCGGTTAAAATTGTCTGTACATCTGTTAGCATTGCAAATAAAGAGGGTGACTGTGAGTGAGAGAGAGAAGTATCATAGAGTTGATCTTAGAACTTATAACTTGGAACTTAGAACTTAGAACTTAGAGTGCAAATACGGTTGAAAGTAAGGGGAGGAAAGGGTCAGACTATATATGAAGGGCGCTTACCTGGCCTCGGCAGCCAAGTACACTTACAAGGGCCAAGGGTGCTTGCGAGGGCCAAGGGTGCTTGCGAGGGCCAAGTGCACTTACGAGGCCCAAGTGCACTTACGATGGCCAAGTGCACTTACAAGCCAAGTGTACCTGGCACCGCCATTACACTGGGTCTCGGCTGGCTGGATGGGATCGAGCCGGGCTGGCACTCCGCTGGACCCATTCCGATGTATGGTCACAGTTGGCCACAACGCCAGAGTGGGAGACCGACAGAGCGAGAAGAAATGGTGAAACTGCGATCGGAGGGCGATATGCAACGCGACGCGTGGTATTGATGCCTGGTGTGGAGTAAGCCGCCACCGAGGTGTCTGGGCGCGGAGTAAGCCGCCACCGGGGTGTCTGGATGCGGAGTAAGCCACCACCTGAGTGCCTCTGATGGCTCTGACGGAGCGCGTCCACTCTAACGGAGCCATTCTGCCTGGACGGAAAATTCTTTTGATGATGATGTCCAAGGGTAGAAGGGCAAGCTGCTTAATGAGGAGAACATGCCTTAACAATATACGCATTGGAAAGGCAAACATCTTTGTTTTGAATCTTATTAGAGACTTTCACATCCTGAGCGAAACATCATAACCTCAATTACAAGCAAATCCTGAAAGCAGTAATGATACTACTTGAACTGGTAAAATATGAACGATGTAAGTATGACTGATATCTTGATCCCTGTTATGGTTACAAGTCACAGACCCAGAACGTGATAGACACTGTAGTCCTTTTTGTCCTTATCAATCAAGATCGTGTTTGATGATTGAATCAGTTTCTGATGTCACAATTCGACCATAAGGTCTGGATGCACAAATTACTCAGTACTAGCATCGCAAATTGACAGTATCACACAGCATTTCAAGGTTTCCAGTATTCATCACCAGCTCCTGGACAACTAACACTTGGGAAGAACAAAATCTCTGACAGTACCTGCATCACTTATTGCAGTGACCTCAATGGAAACTCCCCTGTAGGAGGTATATAAAGTAAAAAATATCATTCAATCAGCACTGATGTATAACAGTTATAGTGTGGAATATATCTTCCTTGTAATGGCAGTGTCAGGTGCACTTGGCCCTCCCAAGCGCACTTGGCTGCCGAGGCTGGGTAACCGCCCTTCATATATAATCACCTCGCGAAGTGCTTTTGGCAAGCTAGCGATTATCTTACCTACATATCGTACAATGGAGATCTATATTACTTATTCCCGTTTGCAACCGTATCTACACGTATCCATCCATACAAGGACGTATGTCCTTACACTATAATCGCTTTTCAGTCATCAGATACGTTTCGCTCATGGGACTTCGTGGTCTCCTTACTTTTCGACGCGTCGCGACACATCCGAACGAGAAATCATACGGATTTGAGAGCAACCAATTGCAGAAGCAGAGAGTCTTGATAAGTGTACCCAATTGAGGCTGATGGCAGCAGAGACGATTCCGAGTTGATTCCGAAGGCCAATTGGCCAGAGACGCGTCAGCGACCAAGTCAGTCGAGGTCGATCACCACTCCACAAATAGGCTACCAATCGCGAGAGCGACGTGATCAGATAAGTTACCATCCACTTGAGTCAATTGACGATTACAGGAATGATTCCGGAGTCTAAGTGACCCCGAGAGACACGTCACCGGCATTGCTGAAATCAGCCGTACTCCAGAGATTCTTCGAACCTCGTCCGACGAGTGCAATCGCATGCGAACTATCGAGACGAGTCAAATACTATCGATGGTAGTCAATCGAGCATGAACACAATGAGAAGTCGATAAGGCTACAATTGTACGAAGCATGAACAAGCACATTCGTCGAGCGAAGTACGTCTACGGAGGATCAGCATTTCGCCAGCGGATTTACACACGGTTGAGACCTACAGACTCGAGAAGACCGAATGCTACGAGAATCACCTCTTTTACGGAAGATCGAAGCGCGAGATTGCCGAGCAATCGATCGATGCCACCGACGGCAATTACGATTGCGATTACCCTTCTACAAGACTCAATTGAGTTATCTACATTATGATGAGCTGCAATGGCAGGAGCCATGTCAAAGCCAATGACTACGTTACGGATGCTATTAGGAGTTTTCAGCATGTGAGGTCGTAAACGACCTTACGAGATTACACGAGTACATACGATTTGAACTATCCACGGAGGCAGAAGGAAGCCACGGCTCTATGGTTACGAATCTGAACGAGTTACCTAGGCAGTTATGATTATGAACATCATTCGTCTATTGATGGACAAAGTTTAAGATAGTGGAGCAGCGATCGCGGATCGTGCTAAAACTCCAAATGGGAAGTATAAACCCCGAAGGTTCTAAAGTGGCTAGCAGGTACAATTAGAGATTACTATTATCAATTGACACGATTAGCACCTGATTGGACGACCGAATTGGATCGTTGTGAGGAGAGGAAGCCATTAGTGCCAACTCTATTCAATTTCGTTGAACAAGACAACGAAACCGTATCGCCAAACGAGTGAATTTGTAGCCATACGATGCCAAACGAAGCGGATTCCTAGGAATACGATGCAGATGATTTGGTTTAATTGTAGTCGGGAATCTGAGGATCCACGGGGCTACCGGAGGATGGACCGTCTGGGCACTCTTCGGAGACCAGCGGATCCCATATGTATATATAGTTTGAGGTTCAATTGATACTTGTCGTATCCCCAAGTGGGAATAGACGTTATTTGGTTGTCAGACAGTCCCAATCGGATGAGGCAAGGACGTTATTTGGTTGTCAGACAGTCCCAATTGGGTGTGACAAGTACGTGATTCGCTGAGTGAGCTTATTTCATACAAATGGTGGCAGCCGCGGTGGACGCACTGTGTGAGCTGGTGTTGGGGTGGTCTTGGCTCAAGTCCAGAAATCCTGACGTCGATTGCCAACGCGGTCGACTTTTTGGCTCTGCGAACCCAGGGGTGAGCTGAAGTGGTGGCAGTGGACCGGGCAGACCAACCAGAATGCCTCGGGAATGCACCAGGATCTACGGCTAGGGAGGAGACGTGTTCCGAAGGTGGCTGTACTGCGGATATTCAAATACTTGGAGCTACTGCCTTTGACGATCTATTGGCCAGAGGAGAGGTCGTCGATGGACGTTCTTCCTAAGAGTGGGAGCTCGTACAGGGCTGCTGGGAGCGACCATGGAAAGCATCACCGACGGTGAGATAGGCACCAGGCGCTGGATGGCCGAGCAGGGAGCAGCAGCGGTAGTTGCGGCAGAAGAGTTACCAACAATGCGGAGCTCGAATGACTGCTACCGGCTCGCCGAGTCACGAAGTGAGTACCGGACGATGGGGGGTTTCCCATCGAGGATAACTCGTTAATGACAAGGCCTCCTGGATTTCCGCAATATCTACCGCTCCATCTTTTGCACATACAATTGACTAACACACATATGGAGCAGTTACGGGGTCATACCAACCTGTACGGATGTTAGAGACGATATCTACACGCGGAAATGGCGAAAAGGCACTCGGAACGCTGAATGCATCGATTATGCTGCAGAGACTTTACAAGTCACATACAGTTACTGCAACGAATTGCATCCGAATCGATGAAAAGCCGATCGAAATGATGGTCGACGAAACGACAATACCATGTCAAATGACGATTTATCCACAAACAAACGGGCTGGAGACAGCAACAGTCACCACGGCGCAATGAGGCATTCTTTTGGTGGTTATCATCGTATGAGCCTAATGCTCTGCAACGAATTATGGGCAGAAGTGCTGCCATATGGATTCCCGAAATAGCATGGAATAAGATCGCGTGCTCAAGAGCCGGATCCTCGATTTGGACTTAAGATCCCATGCCATCTGGACGGATCGATGAGTGGGTATTTTCTTATGATGGATGTTATGTCACCGGATGGATTACGGAAGTGCGATATCAAGAACTATCTTCTCGGGCTGGATCAGAAGAAGACGGTCGTGCAAAAGCCGATCTTAAGATAAGTAATGATTACCTTTATGGAGCTTACAAAGCTACAGGAGAAGCCACGAAAGGTGGACCGTACGAGTGCAGATTTGCACATTCCGGAAACGAATAGCCGGAGATGGATGATGATAAATCTATTTACTTATATGGCGAGGTTACGTTTGGAACTCTTCCCTTCTATAAGAAAGCTTTACTTTAGATGACAAGCTACGAGACTAGTAATTAAGTGCAGATACGTACATATACAAATTTAGGACGTACCGACGAAATGATCAAATCAAGATCCCGAATACAATTCGGAGATATTTACTTATCGAACCACGATGGCAATTGGAGGTATTAGAATTGATACGAGGATCAGCATCGGAATTGGAGAGTCGTTGACGGAGCTCCAACCAAAAAGAGGGGAATAACCATACCGGAAATTCAGAACCGACCTCTACTGCAAACGATTACCACACCGGAAGTGCTGGTATCAAGCACCGTTACGGTTATGTATACCAGAGAAGTCAACGGTTACGACGCCGAGGAATTATCATGGAAGGAAAGCCTACCGATGGGACTACCGACATACAGTCGAGATGGCAACCGGATCAGAGATATTATACGAAATGGAGTTTTCATAGAACAAAGTTCAGAGTGGTTCTCAAGGCTAACAGTATTGGATTATTTACAAGGCTCAATCAAATGGTATACAGAATGACCGAGAGTCTACGATGCCGTCTATCGAGACGTCAATATCGCGTAGAGAAATCTATAGGACCATGGCAGTCATCCTGGGGGAGACGCACCGAACTCTCCGAGGAAGCCTGCTGGAGGCCCAAGCTCGCCAGACAAAGTACGCTAGCGGCAAAGAGATGTTCGAAGTCGGGACATGAATCTTTATGCAGTATGGAATGTGCACCTTATTGGAATTACACATTATCGGAATGTGCGGCATAATGAAAGCTCACCTACGTTGGATTAGGAGGATAGGAGCAGAAGCTCCAGGGTACAGATACATCGGAATGGGATGTGAGCTTAGGCTCTTGATCGAATATACGAGGCTGCGGCGATGCGAGCTTCCGGGAGTTTCCAAGAGCGCAATCGCTCCGGATCACATGGTAACTATGACCTTCTATGGGATGCTTACGAATTAGATATATCAACGAACAAACATGCTTGCAATTGGCCTTTATCTCCGGGAGCACCAAACGAAGCCATGACGATAATCGATTGACGTCGCTGCAGATAGTGGTGATTAACCGTATCAAGCTAGATTTAGGGCGTGACCCCTACAGCTAGGCTCGAAAGGGTATGGCGTGTGCAAACCCACTACTTTCGTGGATTCGGAAGTCGAAGGCATGGAAACCAGAGAATGGCTGCCTTGATGCACCTGAAGCATACTTGATTACTTTGTGAGTACGACCTTATGGCACACTTACAAGTTAGATACCGCAACTCGAATGAGCATGTATGAATATATGTCGACTTATGATGACTGCAATCGAGGGCCGAACGAGGCCGATACAGGTCAACCAGCCACCATTGGATCTGAAGCCGAATAGCAACGGAAAGTCGGATCCGGATAACCGATTGCAAGTCAATCGGTCAGACACATATCAATGCCGAGAGCGGAGGCTATCACCGATGAGGTCTACCGTGTGCTTGGATATACGAAAGCACAGAGACATGGAAATCATACGAATTCGAGAGCTCTCAAGAGCAGCTATGATCAAGATAAGTACATCGTGCAATTATGCTAGTTGACTGCTGCAGTGATGCGGTACCGGCCACGATGGCCTGGCCCCTCAGATGACGTTCACAAATGCGTTCAACGAAAGAAATCGTATACGAACGATCGATCGATTAGTCGGAAGTCGAGACTTCGTCCGGCATATCACGTGTCAACTACGATATATCGATGCCGAACGACGCCCGCAAGTCGGCCAATGGCATTTACCGATTCGACCACCACCGAGCTAGCACTATAGGGATCAGTTATTTGGATTCGGAGATGGACTTGGAGGATTCAGGATCAATTGGATGTTTCCTTCTCTTCTCTTCTCTTTCATCACTTCGTTTCTTATGGATCTCGGCCCGGTATAAATGGCGTCGGCATGGGTTTTACCACCTACCACTGGAGGTGGATTTCCCCGTGCACCGAATCCGCCGTAAGGTCGCCACGATGTCACCGATCGGTCGTGGGACTTATGCAGACGTACGAAGGTGTACACACCTTATCTTGTCTTTCTTCATGTATATATGATGCAGCTCAGGGGGTCTGCTGATAAAGAGGAGGATGATGTAATGGCGGTGCCAGGTGTACTTGGCCCTCCCAAGCGTACTTGGCTACCAGGTGCACTTGGCTCTCCCAAGCGCACTTGGCTGCCGAGGCCGGGTAACCGCCCTTCATATATAATCACCTCGCGAAGTACTTTTGGCAAGCTAGCGATTATCTTACCTACATACCGTACAATTGAGATCTATATTACTTATTCCCGTTTGCAACCGTATCTACACGTATCCATCCATACGAGGACGTACGTCCTTATATTTCTTGTGGATTCAAACATTAAAAATATAACAATAACAATGACCTCTGTATAATGCAACTTACTAGGAGTACAACAACAAAGACGAATTAATTCCTCCCCTTTCGTACAGGTCAGATGATGATTGCTTTGCATCTAATATATTTGTCAATCTAAGGATGATTATTATAATATTTATTATATTGATTAGGCATGATCTCCTCCAAGAATTCAAATGTCTACTTTGTGTTTTCATTGTATGAGTATCCTTGCCACTGGATAAGAAATATATATTTCCATGGATTGTTATGTGTAGGTTCACTTGCCACAATCGAGTCAGATGTCAACCTGATAATATTTGCCTCTATCGATAGAATCTCTCGATGTTTATCTTCTCTGCAATTAGGTTCAAGTAGTGAGACTTGAAATGAGGGTTTTATGTATCATGATATAGGTGATGCGAGTCGGCATAAATATTTGTTAGTATCGATTCTGATGATACATAATGATCCATATAGCTGATCTTTCAGCTTGCAATATTGTCGCTTTGATCAGAGGTTCTAGTCACTAATTATTACCATGTTGTGAACCTTATTTTGTGGTCCAGGGCATTGTTTTCAATTATAATATTCAGCTCTTATTTTACAAAATTATTCAAGTTGTATTTTACTCTTTCTGTATATATCAACCATATAGGGTACTTATAGTTCTGAGCCAGAATTGCTGTACTGGACCGCTATAGGCAACTTGATCTATGGTTCATAGCTGTAATAAATGTAATACTGGGTGATCATCATAGTCCAATGAGGACAGTTCTTGAATACATATTTAGCCATTGTTGGTATTTCACCCGAATCAACCTGTTGGTAATTATATTAGGTTGAAAGGCACTACTCAATAACCTGAGTAATACACTCTGTTTATACATCATTATATAGGTGACAGACTGTACTCATTCATAACTTATTTCTGAGAACCTAATATAAATAGAAAACAAAGATTATAGTAACAACTCCATTGCAGTTGGATACTATATCCATTAATATACCATAATATTCTCCTACATCATTCAGAATCACAGGACTGACAGCTGCTGATTCTTGTTTGGCAATTGGTATGAAGTGTGTTATTTTGATCAAATGATCAACAACTACCATAATGTCTTTTTTGCTGTCTGATTGTAGAAGGTTGGTCATAACGTTGACCAATATATACACCAATTGTAAATATGGTAACTAATATGCATCAATATTCTCTCCCTACTAATGTTCCTTTCTTAGTAACTCTAAATAATTTCACTTCTTTGCAACTTCTTCTCTAAACATTTCGTACTACTGTGCAATCAAATTCTTTGAGATATATACTGCCAATTAGATTCCCCCAATTTCTTGTTCTTCAATTTCCACTACTCCTTTATAGAGCTAATATTATGATTGTGATAGCATTTTTGACTAGTATTGACAATGAAGCAGATCTGTTCGAATCAAACCGGATCACGCAGGAGTTCGATACAGATTTGATCCAAAATTTGCCAAAATTTCACGGTTCGACTCAAACTTTGAACCAAAGTCCAGAAACTGCACAAAAGAATAAGCAAGCAGGATCTTCTCCAATCGGCTCAATTTCTGATTCACCTTATTGCGTTGGAAGTTAGCTACAAGATGAATAACAAATCGATCCGATCGGACAAGATGTCACTTACTTAATTTTGTTTCATGTTGTGGGATGAAATGATGGAGTTTGTGGGACAAAGTCTTGGCAAGAACCTAATCACTGAAACATAACCGATTCATCAATGGTACGAACCTACAATGGTTCGTTGCTAATACTAGTTTTGACATTATCTCTAATATACCTCCATCTATAAGGGATAACACAGATACCTAGATAGAGTATTGGCCTACGTATTTGTCAAATTGTTTGGATATATAATTCTCAAGTTGTAGTATAGCAGTATTTTGACCCACCTTATTTGTTGTCAATTTGGTTGCATAGTTGTTGCAAAGTATTGAATATCTTGATCATCAAAAGCATTGATTAACATATTCGTGATATCTTATACATAACAGCATTACATTTTCATTGTGTAATCCATTGCGAGCATTTTATTGTTGAAAATCTGCACGTTCTTTTCAGCTGGTGAACAGTCTTTGGAAATAAATGCAACAGAGAATATGTTCCATCTTTGAATTTCTAAAAATGTACTACTCCTATTGCGCAATAGCTAGTATCAGTCTCCATCAATGTAAATCCTTCGGAATCACAATATCGAAAGATTGATATGTGTTCTGTGTTAAATAGATAACCATTTAGTAGTAGGTTGCTTATTGTAGCAGTCCGAATTTAAAATCTTTTCCTTCACCATTAAGGGTAACTGTAATTGGAACTACAATACCAGTATATCCTTTGATAAAGCATTAGTAACAATTCCAGAGACCCAGTAGTATCTATACATTCTTTTGATTTCCAGCATCAGCTATCAAGTCATTGCTGTACTGCCAGAAGATATCATTTTAAGACCTTCATCACTAACTAAGAATCCTAATCCATTAATTTCTTATTTGTCATATTTGTATTATTTATTTTCGACTGCTGACTGTTCATCTTGTAATAGTTGCATAATTGTGCCTATATACTTGTAATATTGTTCATGGGTGCTCTGAGATACCTGAGGATATCATTAATGTGACAAATTGTTATGTCATTGTTACCTTCTAGAAACATTTGTGCAATTGAATTCATCCATCATTGGAAGATAGCAGATATGTTTGTGAAGACAAATAGCAGAACAGTATACTGATAAAATCTGAACTTGGTGTGGAAAGCGATTTTCCATGTGTAGCTTTTCACCATTTGATGTGATGGTAGCCTTCCTACAAGTCAAGCTTTGGAATGCAAGTAGCCACTTTCATATGACTCTGCAGTTTATCCGTTAGCGAGAGAGGTATTTTATCTTTGATGGTCATGTTGTTGATTCTATGATAGTCAATGCAAGGTGAAAATCTTTAACGATTCCACTTTGGTACAAAGAGAGTCAGACTTCTATCATGACCACTTGATGGTTGAATTGCTCTTTCTCTTATGTTTTTGTCAATATATTCTTTCAGTAATCATTCTTCTTCTGCTTTTGAAAGATGATAAATAGATCCAACTTTGACTTTGTAATCTGATACTTTGATGTGAATTTCATTATCGTGAGATCCAAGATGGGGTAATATCTTGGGTGTTTTGGATTGAAAAGTAGTATTTATGTTTTATATTGTGGGGGTAATTTCTTTGTATGGTATTCTAAATAGGTGAATGCTACAGCAACAATATTGATGGCATTCTTGTGGGCAGCTACTGTATCATTGTAGGTGATACTCTATCGACGCTGAAGTTGCTTGTAACTATAGTACTGTGATCTATATTTGGTGAATTGAAGAGGACTATGTAATATATCCTGTATCTTGTGTTAATTTAAATACCAAGCAGGTACATGACCATTGAAGTCAACATTCATAGGTATCTCCTTGAATATTTTGAGGATCCTATGATTCCCAAAGGTGATTTGTTATAGAATGGAATAGATAACAGGTGAGTAGATCGCATGACCACTTATATCAGGAATATTAAGCTTTTGTTCCCAGTTTACAACAGGTACCAAATATACTATCCCATATTGTTTATACATTTCAAAAGATGTGATTGCTGAGTCAAGAATAGCTTTGACTGGTACTGGATCCTTAGTTCCTTTGTCATCCATCTAGTCAATGAAGAACTTGATAATTTAAATGTTATACACATATAGTAGATATCCTTATGATTCTCTTCTCTTCATAGGAGAAAAAATCATTGGAGATCTTTGTTTTCTTGGTGTTAGAGGCCTTAGTTGTTGGGAGATGTTTTTTCTTCATAATGACTATCTATTCCACGATGGTCAGACCACAATGGGTCCTAATATTTGTAAGTATGAAGCTATAGTTGGTGATATTAGTTTCTTATCAGACAGTAGTTTCATCCCTACTGTACACCTCAAAAAAAGGACTGAATCATTCTCTGTTATTCTTAAATATATAACAGCTAGTATTGGCAATGAACTGTCTGAAGTTCATATCATTTACAATCTGATTTGATTCATGTGAACTGAATCCTTCCGAAGCCATTGGTCAAAATTCCAATCCTGTCGGCCCCCAATTTCGAAAATGAATATTTAAGCGAGTTGTTGCCTGATCAGCTCCATATTTAGTTCGTATTGTAGCTACTTTCAAGTGCTACAAGATAAATTAAAATTCAAGACGTTCAGAAAAGAGCTCATTTTCTTGGTTTTATTCGCAATTTTGGTATTCGGTTCAAGGTTTGAGTCAAACTCGGCAATTTGAGGCAAACCTCAAATTGAATCCGACTCGAACCTCTTCTTTGCCTGATTCACCACCAACCGATCCGCCTTATTGTCAATTCTTGTAACTACTACCAGTCTTCATAGTCTATAGTCAATTTGAACTCCCATCACTTTCTTGCGTCCATTGCGATTCTTCTTCTTCTTTTATAGAGCTTACATTCTTGCTTTCTGAAGATATTTCCCAGTCTGATGTATCTATTTCCTTCTAATTCACCTTCTCAGACTCGACATCATCAGTATTAATATCTAATTGCATGTACTTGTATATGCCAATTGTTATTGTCCAATATTCCCTCAGCTTTGGGCCATTTGCTATGTCCTTTGACATTGTGAACTTAGTGAAGCACTCTGTTATCTTGTGGCTGCTGTTCAGGTCAGATTGCCAGGTACATAGCTTGCATTCGATTAGTGTACGTTATTGATCTTATTCATCCTAAGATACTCTATCTATCATTTGTGTATATATTTTAATACAAGCACTGGCAAAGATATTATATACTAAGATCTTTTCTTTACTCTTAACTTGATGAAAACAGAATTTGTTGGATGATTTTATGTACCATTGAATATATCTGCATCTGAAATCTCAGTGCTATATCCTATTTTCTTTGTTACTTTTGTTAGTTTTTCTTTTCTTACCACAGATGATATCACCTATGTTCTTTTTAGTGGCACACCATATTTTGACTGTCAGTCTTGAATAAAAGACTACATCTCATAGTATATTGTTGTCCAGGCTATCAGTATCGATGTGGTACAATTGTTTCATGGTGGTTGCAAGAAGCAATTTGGAAATAGTTGCCTTGAACTGTAAATCCATATATCTAGCTTTGATATTTAAAGTGCCGATCCTTATCTACAAGTCTTTTATACTTCCTATTTACCATAGCTTGCAAACCTTGTGGTGGGTCTTTTCTTATTGAATTCTGTCATGGAAGGAAGTATAAATAGCTCCTCAGTATCTGGTACATGACCTGGTATGCTTGCATGCATTAGTATCTGTTTCTCATTGCATATGATAGGCTAGTACTCTGTCCTACATGATTTGCCATACGCATTGCTGTTTCATTTCAAATGCGGGGAAATAGTGTGGTTGATTTTGACTGTAGGACTCCATAATTATCTACCAGACTTCAGAATCTTTGGCCTTCTTGCCTTTAAACCTGGCTGGAGTGTCAATGTTTATGGTCTTTCCCTTGGTAAGTTTTTCATGATCAATTTATGATGAGATTGTTTCTTATCTTGTTTGCTTCCTTCTTATCATTTACTTTTAGAGCCAAACTGCGATAGAGATGGAGGTGTATCTCATGAGTCATCATAGTCTGATACTCTGTCCGGTTCTGCAGATCCTCAACCAATAACATTGTTCTCCTACTGCTCTAGAAGTGATAGTAGATCTCCTGCCTGGCTTCCTGAAACCCCTTGTATTAATAGAGATGGTTCAGTATATGAGTGTGGTAAGATCCTAAGTTACATATGATACTGTTCGCAGTGTAAACTCCTATTGTGTCAATTCGTGTATTGAATCAAAATATTATTGGGCAGTGAATACATCTGTTAGTCCTGTTGCAGTTTATTTTGACCCCTTTAACTGCTCCTTCAATTATCCCATTCCTTTGGTCATGGGAGGTACTGCATTCTGCGCTCAAGAATTTTGACTTTGTTCTATACTAGCTGCAACATAGTACTTGCAACTGCCAACCTGATTATGTAATTGGTCCTATGTTCTTTAACCAATTGAATATTATTAGAATCCTTAAGCCTTAACTTTTCAAGAGTATGTAGTCTCTGATAGAGGACCCCAAACACCTTGATAGTTGTATCAGCTCACTTATACTCCTGTTGGTAAACAATATTGAGTGTTGGTAATGACCGGATCAGTTCAATACGGATCCAACTGAGTAGGGATTCGGTTCAGGTTCGATCCGTGATTTGTTGAATTTAGCCGGTTTGTCACAAACCGATTCGTGAACTATTGATGTTCGAACAAAAGTAAGGAACGAATTTGTTATCTGATTGCCTTGATATATAGCGCGTTCAAAAGAGCTCGATCCCAGCTACAAATTGCTATCAGAATCGCGAGATTCGGACGAGAACTCGCTTACCTATTGTTGTTCGAAATTGTGGGCCGAAATGGTGAGGTTTGAGGCAAAAGGCTTGGCAAGGATCCGCTTCATTCGAACCGAACTGGTTCGTCAATGGTACAAACTTCTGACGGTTCATTGCCAATAATAACATTATCTATGCCTTTTTACGGTTCTTTGATGATTGCATGTTGAATGCAGATTTGAACTTATTGTCCTTCCTGTTGATGAGACTCCTGTGCTCACTTATTTTCCAACTGCCTGACGAACAGAAGCCAGACCTGTCTGATTGCTTCAAATACCTTTTCTATGCCTCCTTTTTTCGAATTACATGCATTAATAAGACAATGCATATCTTGATCCTGTGGAAGTATTCTTATATCGACATTGTCTTGGAATTTAGAGTACAAATACAGTTGAATGATAGGAGGTAGAAACGGGTCAGACTGTATATGAAGGGCAGTTACTCTGCCTTGGCTGCCAAGTACACTTACGAGGCCAAGTGTACTTACGAGGCCAAGTGCACTTGGGGGTCCAAGTATACTTATTAGGCCAAGTATACTTAAGAGGCCAAGTACACTTACGAGGCCGAGTGCGCTCATGAGTCAAATGCACTTGATACTGCCATTGTACTTGGTCTTGGCTGGCTGGATGGGATCAATCCAAGCTGGCTCTGTTCTGGCAGGAGATGATTGAGCTTGGCTCATAGCTGGCTGGAGATGATTGAGCTGGGCTGTCTCTCGGCTGGCTGGATGCGATCGAGCAGGGCTAACTCTCCGCTGGTGGGAGATGATCGAGCTTGGCTCATGGCTGGATAGAGACGATCGAGCTAGGCTGGCTCTCTACTGGCAGGAGATGATCAAGCTGGAGAGGTTCTGGGCTGGCTAGAGGTAATTGAGCAGGGCTGGCTCACCACAGACGGGAGATGATTGAGCTGTGCTGGCTGGATAGGATTGGGCCGGACTGGCTTACAGTTGGCTCGCTCACGGCTGGCTGGTCACCATGCAATTGGAACGGCCAGACGAAAAACACAGTATAAGAAGCATCCCATAATGCTGTGCAGAGTGATATGCGACCGTGTGAATACCTAGCGTCAAGAGTTGTTTTTGCAGTGCCTCCTAAGACATTGTTGCGGATTTATATATTACCCATCCTATCGATATTCCAGGCACTCAAGATGTACAACCCATGTCAGGGCGTGACTAATACACCTGACCACTCGGATCTTTTCCCGATATCAGTATTTCATCTTTAGGGGGGACATCAGACATTCTGATGACAATAGGCAAAACCATAATAAACTACATGCTGTATATTGTTGGCTTCTTCCATGTGGCTGCGGATTGTGTGCTAATCATCTTATAAATAAGCCATGCCACCTTCGCATCAGATGAATTGGTGAAGTGGGTATCATCAGACATCAACATTATCAGCTCCAACATATTACTGATGGGTAGTATTGTCTACACATTTGGAATCATGGTAAATGGCATAGAGCATGATAAACAATATAAGAAGGAAGCTTACATGCTTATCCCACCATCAGTACTCAGTATGTATGTCGTTGTATAAACAGTGTGCCAAATTGTCGAATCAATACTTCGCAGTGTATGAAGGTGTTTTTCATATGCTGGCTGCCAGGATAGCCATTTGGCACACTCTATAAGGTCAAAGTGCCAAAACTCAATTTCATCTGAACGGTACATATTCCATGTCATATGCAATGATGGTTTCTTTCAGAAGCTATGGCCTGGTCAATCTTCTATGGCGTCGATTATCTGTTCGGGGTTGTACTTGGAAGATCAGAAAATCAGATTCATACGTTTAAGGCTGTAGTTACACTTCAGCAGCTTGTCCATGACATTGGCAGAATGACGTTTCTATGTTATCAGTTCTGCAAAACTGTACTCATTAGTACTGTATAATGGATGGACGAGGTTGTTTAAGTACTACTCAGTACTGTACTCATCATTGATTGGAACGTATGTGGCAGGAGCTTTCAGATCGAGATATGAGAAGGTTATAAGATTTGTGTCAGATTCTGATAGATCTGGAGAAAAAGAGGTATGCAATGGGGGAAACATATCAGAATTATCAAAGTGATCATAGTTTGAATATATACCACGGTGAGAAATTGTGAGCACATTGCTGTAACTATTTTCAATACATTCAGATGGCTTAGAGTCTATTATTGCCTCAGAAGGTTGGACGACATATTGAGTATGGTTTCTATCCATGTACTTGTAGAGCTACAAGTTATACTTGTAAGGTACAATGTAGACAGGAAACCAATTATTTGGAGTTCTTATGGGAGCCAGGGTATGTGTGGTATGGACAATGCTGATGGCAGTATATGCAGTTGGCAAAATATCTTGAGTGTTGTCATGTATAGGTCATTGCTATGTAAGGGTAGTGGAATTGAGTTTCCCATCCACTCGCTGCTCTTCATCTCTGATTAATCAAGAGTAAAAGATTCACCATCTGTAACTTCCTCAAAATAAAAGAAAGGAAATAAGAGAAAAGAGAGTGACTACTGCCCTCTGCATCTCGGCTTACCTTTCTGGCTGTCGGCTTGACCAATCAGGTTTCTAGGATGCGACCAAGACATGAATCGAAGTAAAATGATTGGCTACCTCTATACTACTGTGGGAGCTTCCCAATATCTATTGCAATCAGGAAGTCAATCTCTGTCTGGTCAGATATTCATTAAGAATATCAAGGCAGAGAAATCATCCATAAGTTAGGGTTATCGCATAGCATACACAACTTCGAGAGTTGTATATAAAATTCCAAGATGCTGATATGTACTACATTTACAGTTTGTCATGATATTGCCATGCCTACAGAATATCTTCTCATGTTTATGATAGTACAAATATAAGAAAGAATCGATGAAGGTGCTTGTTATCTTAGTTGTTTGATATTTGACTGGGTGTATCATACGAAACACAGACAACGATATGTGATACCACTCTTTTGTTGTGCTAAGATGTGAGTTCAGAGTTCATGGTACTACTGTATACAGTTATATGGTGTGGCTTAGAAAGGTCTATATGCTGTCAGAGATGCTGGTAACACTTCTCTCACATCGTATGATAGGTCTCAACTGTTTGTGATACCACAATACATCATGATGATGAAACTTGATGTGAAAGTCCTTATGCAGGAATGCAAATTGACAAACGTGGATACTTTGATACAACAATTGCATGACCAGTATGTCTCAAATACACTGAGTAGTTCAAACAACTTTCATGGCTGTAGAAAACATGTGGTACATCATTCAGGCCAGAACAAAAGTATCGTTGACAGCTTCGAACCACGAAATGTAAATTACAAGTATGATTTTGTGATATCACGAAAAGTTTGAAGTCTTCTGCAAGCCACTCTATATGATTGCAGCATTCTGAATGACCCATTCTGCACTGTATATATACTACTATCCACTCTCTCCATTTCGATTCATCTTCATTATGTCTAACTACTCTATCTTGACCTATTAACCAACCTCATTGTCATGTTTGAACTGATTACACCTGACTCGGATCGACCCCTCAAACAATTTATATACAGCTCATAACATTGCAATACCACTCAAAAGGTTCCCACCTACCATTTGAAGATTCGATGTAATTGAGGATACTTTCCACCGAAATAGCTTCATTAAGCAGTTCGTAGTCAAGAATATTTGGTACCATATTGATATGTATACCATTTACTGTGTCTAAAATGCTGTCGCAATTGATTTGATCAATAGTATTCTGTTTTTGGACCCATTCACTACAAGACACTTTGTACATATTCAGGGTATGTGTAAGCATTGGATATCAACTCATCTACAATACACAGAATGGTAGAGTAGATTCTGAGCATTTCTGCATTGCTGATATCATAACCCCCTGCTGCAGATAAAGTGATATAACAATAAAAACTCCCCTTTACCTACCAACACCAATTCCGACCCCAACTCCAAAGACTATGATGACTGTAAAACCTCCAAATGTGAAAAAGGTCATACAAAAACAGATACCTGATATGTTGAGATACCAATGATGCAGTCTCACTCAATTAAGATGTAATCCCACTGACTATCATTGCTTCTGCCCTCCAGAATACACCAAAATATGAAGACATCTCTACCAATAAAGTTTCAATAGGTCCAACAATTATTTTCACATTCATGGTATGCATTGCAAACTCTCAATATTACAGGCTAGAAACTTATGACCATGGCAAGACATCTTCATTCACTACAGTACGAATAGATGACAATTTGAATGACTCGAGAAGCTCATTGCAAAGGCTGTACACCATGCTGTGAGTTATCTATATACCCTCTGGTAGGTGAATTGTATTTTTGGATCTCTAGTCATATCAGGTGAAAAGTCTCTGTGACCATGAGATGCAACTCGATTTAATATGAACAACTTTGTAGCCACCTTGTTTTCGGTTACAGCTCATAATACTGTTACCATTGTGATTGTTCCCAAGGCAATGGCAGAAGTACCTCCAAGTACTGCAAGGGTGACTGCCCCACAACCACAACCATTACCACCACCACCACAATCACCACAATCACTGCCACAACTATCACCAATATCACCACAACCACCATCACCACAACTTCGATTATCTTCTCCGAGAATACCTCGTTTCTATAAATCTGCTGAGTGTCTGGTGACTGCTCCCAGATTCGTTGAATTGAATCTCTTGGCAATAATTCAACTGGACGTCACTACTACTCACCTTGTCGCATGTACCACTCTCCAAGACATATAGGCTGTATCATTTGCAAATTGATCATTATCTGTACTAGAGATATCAATGAGTATCAGAATTGCACAAATGGCAGAGACAGTGTACATTATCGATCCAATATAATCAGCAGTGATGGAGTTGTAACTACTGCAGCAATTGAGGTTATGAATACGATAGGTATTGGTGATGAAGCTAATGGGTGATTATTTATGGGTGTTAGTAGGTGTTGAGGAGCTATTGGAGTCTGTAGCAATTGACACTCACTATGATATCAATACCAGTATGAGCGTCACCTGGAAAGAGGTATTGCATTTGATTCCACTATGGATGGGTCAGTAATTGGAGTGATGGATTTTGTTATGTCCAACAGTACTGCAATTGAATACCATACTGATACAAGTATGAGGTTTGTATTTGGGGGCTAGTAATAGGTGGAGTTAGAAGGGGTTTTTGAATATCGTCATTGGATCGAATGCAGTCAGTTTTGCATTTTAGAGAGCTGTTTATAACCTTCTTTGGATATTCTTGGCATTGTTGTCTTGGGTTTTGTTGATGCAATTGGACTGAAAGAGGATGCTGTTCGATTAAATTATATCAGTATGTTCTTAGTAGTTTCTGTCTTTTAGTATTGGATATGGATGGTCTAATATTGAGTATTATATTTCGGCTGGTCAGTATTGTGTTAGCAATATCAGAAGTTGCTTGTATTTGAGTTGAGATTATACACGACACTTTTGCGACAAGCTAGTACAAAATGATTTGAATTTGTTGGTTTATGTGGCCACGTTGTACGTGCAATACTCAGCAATGTGTCAGTTCTTTTTCACACAGCATTACCCTTTGTCTATATTGTGAACTCGAAATTGCAACTCTATCTACTGCAACTGCTCTTGTGTAGCTCTCTTTCTGCTCTTGTCTGCCTTTCTTTCTGCTATTCCTGCCTTCAAAAAATGATCCAATCAACAAAGTGACTGCAGAAGGCTGAATCCTTCATTCCAAAAGCAGTCTCAGCCACTCCTGAAGTTGTCTCCCCAATGCTATGTACAGCAAACAGTCATAAGAGAAAAGTCTCTTTGCAGGCAGACAAGCCTAAGCAAATATGCATGAAGGCCACAGCCTCACGAATTGAAGTCTTGACAACTCAGATTACATCAGCATCTACACCCATTGTATCTACCCCAGACTCAGTTCTAAACTCATTCCTCCCCCCTCCAGATCAAGCTTACAATTCTATGTCGCCAGCATCCAGTATCATTTCAATCAGAATTCATGCAGTGATAAACTTTATTCTGTTCCACAGTACACTCATATCATCTTCGGCTTCACAACTCACCCTATTGTCTGCATGGATGACACCATGAAGTCTCTCAGTCAGCAGCACATAATATGACAGTCAAAGTGTCCTTGCACCAGATGACATTCGAGTTCCTGCTGTACTGGAAACAATGCATCATATGATGATGAAGAAATGGCTGAGCGGTAGTCTATTTCCAACTGAAGCTGATTTTATGTTGGCAGCTTATTTGATAGCAAGAGCTGTAGATACTGACTAACATATCGTTTCAAACACAGAGTCAGTAGTGCATTCCTGGTTCAAAGCTTGCAGGCCCGAGGAAGTCAACATTAGCTTTGTTGAATGTCAGAAAGAGTTCTCATGATAGTCAGATATCTTTTAGAATTGCAGTCTCACTGACTAACTGGCCATATATCAAATCAAGAACAGATGCAATACAGTTAGATTGCATATGATCAAGAAGGCTAATGATTGTGTACGGAGCCTATACAATCTGAACCATTTCAAAGATGAACATAAGTATCGCATTTATATTGATCTAATTCTTTCAGATCTTACATTCACTGTACACCAATCAGATCATATAAATGAACCTGATGTTAATTTTGCCGGCAATCTTCAGCATCGCTAATACCACCAGTGACAAGCTAGATGATATCCTGCAGAAGTTATTCTATGATTTTAATATTTACATTTGTTACCACAAATGTGCAAATACAGTAGACATGGAGCTTGTTTCCATGACTGGATTGGGGAACACACACCATCGGTACTGATTTTATTGATCTGTATGGCATTGTGCCCCGTACTCAGGCTAACAGTGTGGCAAAGAAATCGATATTAAACTCCAACAAAGGTTAAAGCTGATGTCTTCGAAATCCAGTGGAATTCATCAGATTGAGATTACTTCTTGAGTCAAGATAATAACCATGATAAGTATTGCTGTGTAAAGGCATATGTCCTCACACATGTAGATATGAGTGTAGATATGATTGCACATGTGGATTCGAGAATAAGATAGTGAGGGTTCAATAAGTAAGGTTATCGATGGTGTGCAAGAGCACTCGTACGAGCTGACTATATACTGGACAGACGGACGGTTATCCTGCCATAGGCCGGCCGCCATTACATCATCCCCCTCTTTATCTGCAGACCTCCTGGACTGCATACCCGTACATGAAGAGAAGAAGAAACAAATCCAAGCTTGTATGCCCTCATATGCCATCGTAAATCTCGCAACTGATCGGTGCCATCACGGCGGACTCATGGTGGATCCAGTGCATGGGAGAATCCACCTCCAGTGATAGGTGGTAAAACCTGTGCCGATGCCATTTATACCGGGCCGAGATCCATAAGAAATGAAGAGAAGAGATGAGAAGAAAACGTCCAATTGACCCCTGTATCCTCCAAGTCCATCTCTCCATACCCAAGCCCTTGGCATACCGTAGCTGTTGCAGTGGAGGTTCTGTGATGTATATATCGGTTAATGTCATTGGCTTTCGCCATTGATCGGATGTGGTTCGTCGATGATCTAACTCGTGAGTATCCAATAGAAGATCGAACTTACAATGTAATCAATGAAGTGCACTTCAGAGCTTCCGCTCAGTGCATAGGAAGGTGATTGTCAAGTGTGCTTCGTATTCCGATTCAGGTGTACTTCGATAATGTACATGAAATTCCGTGCAAACGATAATCGTGATTGCGTCCACTTGAAATCCGGATTGTAGGTACTGTTATCACACCAACTGTCGTCAACTACTCTTTGCTTTGTACTTGGAACCGAGGGAGTAGCCTTTCTACTTTCTCTTGCAGAGATCATCTTGCTGCCTTCGAGACTCGAGGTGGCGATGAATACTGATACGTCCCAAACGCCGAGCCGCCTTTGCAGCATGGGAGTCATGAGCCGCCACCGGTAGTCTTTCCACCAGAGGTTGTCTCGGCAGCCAAGTAGATGTCTATCCCACTGGATAAGATGAAGTAGAGGTCCATCCAACCTAGAGATGCAAACAAGTAGACGTCCATCCCGCTGGATAAGAGTGGAAAGAGAGGTCCATCCCGTCTAGGGATAAGATGACTCTGTCGATTCGTAGAATTTCTCGATAGTAGATCACAAGTATTAACACGACGAAAAGGGGTAATTCACAAAATCCCGTGAGCGAAACGTATCCAATTATTAATGATCGATAACAGTGTAAAGGCGTACATCTGCGTACATGTAGATATGAGTGTAGCTATGGTTGCACACATGGATTCGAGAATATAATAGAGTGTGTTCAATAGGTAAGGTTATCTATGACGTGCAAGAGCACTCGCATGAGCTGACTATATACTGGACGGATGGATGGTTACCCTGCCATAGGCCGGCCGCCATTACAGGCTGTCACAATTTATGCAGTTGTTGCAACATTGTGAAGAGACTTACACTGATCACATGAATATTTAAACGATTTCCCATATCCATTGAGACAGAACGTAATATAGTTCATAAGAATAGCTTTCAACAATATCATTCTATGTGCGACAGAAGTAAATAACATACCGGTTATTGCTACCATATCTTGTTGAGTGGTGTTAAACAAGACAGCGATGGAATTCCTGATGATGGAGTTGAATATTGAGACTTCAATTATCTCTGCAATCCACATCTCTTTGATACAATATTGTTGAATCAATGCCGAGAATGGATTGAATGAAGGAGACAAAAATCACAACAGCAACCTCGATAATATTGACGATACCATGAGATAATCTCAGCAACATCGTGGTCTTCAGCTTGGTAATGATATTGTCATCAGGGAGGAGGATGAGCATTGGTGATGAGTATGAGCATCAGCATGAGTATGAATAAGAGCATGAGCATGAAGATGAGGACAAATATCAAGACATAGAGTCAGAATCAGTTGATGAGTATGAAGGAGAAGATAGTTTGAGATATGTGATACAAGCTGACTGAAACATATAGTATGGTATTGAGGACGGAAAATAGAATATATTAGAGCTTAATCATCGGAAAACAATCAGTACGCCTGGATACATTATTCACACCCTGATGTGAGTTGTATACCTGAAGCGCCTGGAATGTCGGTAGGCCAGGTAATATATAAGTCTGCGATAATACAATGTGAGGTACTTCAAGAACAACCAATGGTGCTATATATTTACATGGTTATATAGGACTCTGCGCAGCGTCTTTGGACGCATAATATACCGTGTTCTTTGTCTGGCCATTCCAATTGCATGGTGATCAGCCAGCTATTAGCCAGCCAGCCATGAGCCAGCCCGATTCAATTGCGTTCAGACAGTCAAGGGACAGCATGGCTCAATCATCTCTCACCAGTGGTCACCCAGCCTGGCTCAATTGCATCTAGCCAGCTGATAGCCAACCTGACTCGATCATCTGCTATCAGTACTGGGCCAGCCCTGCTTGATCACATCCAGCCAGCTGAGAGCCAGGCCCCTCCATTATCTGAAGACAGCCATCTGCCAGCTCTGATCTATTGCGTCCAGTCAGCCAAGAGCTATTCTGGTCCAATTATATCCAGCCAGTCACGATCCAGTGTAATGGCGATATCAGATACACTTGGCTTGTAAGCGTACGTGGCCTCCTAAGTGCGCTTGGCTCGCAGACGTATTTGGCTTGCAGGTGTACTTAATCTCCTAAGTGCACTTGGCCTCGTGAGTGTACTTGGCTAACACTTGGCTTCATATGTACACTTGGCCTCGTAAGTGCCCTTGGTCTTGTAAGTGTACTTGGCAGCTGGGGCCGGATAAACGCCCTTCATATATAGTGTGACTCCTTTTCCACTCCCTTACTTTCAACATTATTTACACTCTAAGTTTCAAGTTCAACTCTATGATACTTTTCTCTCTCTCACATACAGTCACTCTCATTATTTGCAATGTTAATAGATATACAGACAATGTTAATAGAAGTAACCAGCCTGTCCTTATCGATCATTTCCAGTCAGCCGAAATCCAGCCCAGCTCTATCGTATTCATCCAACCGACAGCCAGCATGGCTGAATTGCGTCCAGCCAGCCATGAGCCAGTATGGCTCGATTGTGTCTAGCCAGCTGAGAGCTAGTCCACCTCGACATCAAAATGAACCTTCAAGTACACCTGATTCAAATGCTAATGCTTCCATCCAGATCTGCTTATTGCATACAGCTAGCCGGAAGCCTTCACAGCTCGGTCGGGTTTTGCTAGCCGAATGCCAGCCCGGCTCAATCATGTCCAGCCAGCCATGAGTCAGTCAATCTCAATCGTCTCCCGTCAGCTCTTCCAAGTGTATCCAAGATCTATGTTGATTTGTTGTATATAGTTAGCAATAAATTTATGAATCAAGTGTAACATTAAGTAATCAATTGACTGTTCTGGTGAATCAAGGCTATGATGGAAAATCAAGGCTGCAAACGTACAGTGTACTGTATCAGGAAATGAATGCTCCACCTGTAAATGTATACGGATACAAATACTGTATCTCTGAGTGTCTTCACATGCAAATACTGCATCTGTACTGCCAGGATACGCCGAGGCTCAAGAGATTTCATCTGAATTGTACAATGCATCCTGGACATTCTGGCATCCAAAGTATTGCTTGGATGTTTTCCTGAGGATATCCAACATCCTGCACACTTACATCACCGAACTGTATCTGTCGTCCGAGATCTGAGTGCAATTCAGGGCATCATATAATCATCACATGTTGTGAATATTGCAATATGTCAAGTTATACATTGCACTCATACGTCATATGAGTATTGTTCTGTATCAAAAGGTATACGCACTCCATCACAGAATCAGTAAGAGATGCTGTTTCAGTAGGAATAATGTGCACTGTATAGCTGCATCAATAAGGAATAATGTTTCAGAAAGTGCGAACATAATGCCAGAGATTGCATATATGTAGGTATAGTATCACTCAATAATAGGGCTCAAGTGGTTATGATTGAAGGGTCTGCTACCCCCTAGGTCTAAATATGACCTGGATGCGACATGGTTAGTTCTCCGATAACTCTAGTTTGAATGTTTCAATTTGGTCTTTTACCAATCACGATCATTATCTTGACTGAGCTTGATATTATCTTTGTCTTCTTCCTTGCCTTCCTCAAAATCATCATTGTCATTTTCATGTAAAGATGCAATATCAACATTGATGAATCCAATTTGTCTATTGTCTCTTCAAATGTTATAGTTGACATATCAGCTTCCAATCTCCTGAACTCATCATTTCACTATCGTACTTACACCACCCCTGTATCCAAAATCATCTGTCTTGCTGCAGCTGTTTCCTTTTTGACAAATTTATCGATTCACTTATCCTGCTCTGCATTGTTCAATAATATCATTTATGTTTTCAATTCAGCTATGTGCTTCTTTTTGGATTTCCAGTGAGACAAAGATCCCAGTGCTCAGACTCTTTTTGTTTCAACTCTGGTCTTGCTTTCTTTTGCTTGATGAAGAAATGTTCTGGTTTGGAATTTAGATTATTGTGTTTCGTACTAATTTTGTGTGTGAATTAGATCGTGGATGTTGCAAGGTGGTAGAAAGGTGAGTATTTTATGGTGGTATGGTGATAGGTATAATTATGTTGCAGAAGTACAATCCACATTTTGACGATTACTCAATTCAGAATAACTGTACCAACTATTCAACATGAATCAATACTGAGTCCCAGTTTCAAATACGATTATGAAAACTACCCAATACAAACAACATATTATTTACAAGTATCACATGATATTTCATATGCTTATTAATAATAATATATTGCCTTCCATATGCTTGTATTCATCCATGTCAACCAACAAATAACAGAGATTGTGGCTATCCAACTTACTGCAAAATATGGTCCAATCCTTTATCCTTGCATATGTGCAGCCTTTTACAACAGAGTTGAACATGAAATATCCTGTTGGTGAAATATGTAAGTTGATAGTTGATAGGATGAATTTACTACCATTATGCCTATACATTACTTCGCTTCTCACTCATCTCCTGCTATTATACCTCTGTATTTCCTTACCACGTAAGCAAGCAATATAACAATTCCTACAACTCCTTCTGGCAACGAATAAGGTACTGTATCCAACATTATACTGAATATGAACAATCAGGGTACTCAGCTAAAATGGTAGAGCAAGAGGTTCAACTGAACAGCTCCAAATAATATGACCAGAAATATGCATGAGAATGAAAAGTTAAAGATTGTCTGGAAAACAAATGCCAGGAAGAATAGGTACAACAATGCATAAAGATAAATGCAGCCTTATATATAAGAATCATAGCCAATTTACAAGATCTATTCGGCCAGTATATGCTAGGAGCTGAATAAACAGTTCATGCTGAGCTTCAAGTGCAGCCCTTTATGGTCAACTATGACATTTGTCTAGACAGTTGGCAATCTTGGGCACCATGATATCGTTATCTTAGAGGGTTTTTGCTAACTATGCTTCCTGTAAACAGCCTTTCAAGATGATAAGAAGCTTCTTAAAGGCCTTATAGACAGATTGACAACTTGCATCTGGAAATTGATAACTCGTTACTCGTAACTTACTGTATGCTATATGACTTACGGTAATCTCCGGTAACAGCCATAATACCAGAAAATACAAATATATCCAAGTCCATTATGTAAAGCTCGGATAACACTCCGATAACACATCTATAATATATGGTAACTTGCGGTAATATATCAACCTTATTTCAGATTCACGATGGATCTCTAGGAACGAAATTCAAAGAGTCTGGTTTTGTTATACCTCAGGTACCAAAGGTTACAGCTGAGTGGTCATGATCCTGACAGACCTCACTATTACTTGTCAGAGTCTGCGAGTATGATGACCATGATCATCTCAGACCGTAAGGTCGATTGTCAGTCAAGGAATACAATCACCATAATCTCATAGTAGCAGGTCAGAGTTCTCGGATGTGATTGTCAGACCGTACGGTCGCTTGTCAGAGTCTGCAGATATGATGGCCATAATTCTGTCAAACCTCATGGTTGCCTATCAGACACCATGAATGCAATCACTATAATCTCACAATAGCTTGACCGTGATCCTGTCAGAGTCTAATGTAAACATATTTCTTCCAGAAATCTTTTGCAATCTGCCCCAGCTTCAAATTATAATTATCACAAATCTAATCTACAATATAACAATACACCAAATCGGCTCAGGCTGCTGCTACTCATCAATCTCCTCATCTACAAGTACTGTATTTGCATCCAACCGAGTGACTGACAGAGCTTTCCGATTAATACCATTGGTCCTGTCAATTCATTTCATCTGTATTCGAAGGATCTGCTTCTGATTGAGTTCTGGAATGCTTTCCCATTGTGTGTACAGGTCGGAGTAAGTTCCTGGAAACTTGTTAGATACTGAGTATATCATAGCAATGTGGTTATGTACCCTTATATGTATCCGTTTCAAATGGTACATAAAGTGAGCTGCTGGCTGCCCAGTCATCCAAGGAGTGCTTTACTGCAGTTGCAGCAAGTAATAGAAAACTCTGTGTCAACTCCTGGGTGAAGTGGTTGGAATAAGGATGTCTAGTAAAATTACGAGATCTGTAGTCAAATAAGGTCTTTGCCATGATGACTGGGAGCAGCCGATATAGGAACATCAATCTTGGTACCTTATTTGTTAAAAGATTGAAATAAATAGTTGGATTACATCTTACCTCATTCTAACATTTAGAATGGCGAAATCGGTAAGTAGAAGGAGAGATTAACCTTGGAATATGTTTCTGCCGATCATATTTCGACATGTTGCAGAAATTGTCAATATATTGATCTGGTGCAATTTCATGAGCTTGTTCGGCAAACATTTCCCACGCAGCTGATTGATGGTCTAAGGGCTTATCTGGTAGTGTCAATGGACAGTGCTTGGAGAGTGCGGATACTTACCGTATGAATTGCTGTGGTAGATATATCTCTCCTCAGAGTCTCTTTCAAATACCAACATACTTGCTCAAAGCTCTCTACAGATAATCTGCCCATATCGGGCGGTTATGGTTCTTCGGTAAGGATCCTGCAGAACAATATATCATGGATTACATCCCACTAATCCTTTGACATCCCAAGGTTACCTATCTTGTGTTTTAGCTACTATTGACAACGAACCGTTGGAAGTTCGTACCATTGACAAACCGGTTCAGTTTGAGTGAATTGGATCCTCGCCAAGCCATTCGCCTCAAACCCCACCATTTCGGCCCACAATTTCGATCAAAAATAAGTAAGCGAGTTCTTGTCGGAATCTCGCCATAATTGACGCAATATGTAACTGGGATCGAGCTCTTTTGAACGCGCTAACATTCGAGGCAATCGGATAAGAACTCGCTTACATATTGTTGTTTCAAAATAAATGGTTCGCGAATCGGTTTGTAACAAACCGGCTAAATTCGCCAAAATCCAGATCGAACCTGAACCAAATCCCTGCTTGGTTCGATGCATCTCGAACCGATCCGGTTTGTTGTAAATACTAGTTTTAGCCAGTAGCCTATATCGATGAGAGACTGATCCCACTTTTGCAACTAGATATGTCTGGGTGAGAAGTTGCTCAATGTGAAGCTAAGGAAACTTACCTGCCGAGCATGCTTTTGGTTGCTGGGAGGAGTAGCAATGGATAATCAGTGTGACTAGGATTCATTGTCAGAGTTTAATACCTGAGTTCGATGTCAGAGTCGGTTGCAGAGATAGTCATTACCCTCAGCCAATTCCTAGACTTGCAGAATGATGTTATTGAATTGCCATTGTCATCGCCCTCATCATCATTATTGTCAAAGCTGATAGACACTCGCGACTAAGTATTGTCAGAGACCATCGTCAGAGTTTGATGGCATAGTCTGATATGGAGATAGATATTACCTCTCTTGGGATTTTAGGTACCTGAACTGTTCTGCGGCGTGACAGTTGTGGCGATTGCAAATCATTGTTGTTATCATTGTCATTATCTATTTCGGGAGATACTGGCGACTAAGTTATTGTCAGAGTCCATGTCAGAGACCATGTCAGAATTCAATGTCAGTGCCCAATGCGAAGATGTATATTACCTTCCTTGGGACTCTGAACTCTTGAACCATTCTCAGTTGCAATTCATCATCACAATCAATACCATAATCGCCACCTTCCAGTCCTTGCTGGATCAGACCACTGGAGTGTGGATCATTGCACCTCCTTATATTGCCCTGTGATGGATCATGATCACCACGCTTTATGCCACTGGATTTCAGCTCACTCCGCCTGCTGCTGGAGTTTTGGAGTGCTTGATACTTTTCAAGTATGCTATCCTGTTTGTTGTAAGTATCAGGTATATAGGATTGTGATGGGGGTGAAAGAATTGGCTTTTAATGTACCCAGAGACCACAGCTTATCACTGTTTATGTAATATTTTTGTCTCTCTCAATATGTTCAGACCACTCTACCTTGAAAACCATGTCAGAGCGATGGAAATTGTCAGAGTTGTAGTTAGTCCATATGTAGAGTGATAAGGATCCGGTGTCAGAGTTGAGGTTATGATGTCTATGTGGATATCAGTTAGACTGCCATGTCAGAGTTGAAATTAGATTGTATATTGTGACATTGAGATCACTTGTCAGAGTTGAAATTAGTGTTGGCAACGAAGCGGACTAGTCCGAGTCGGATCAAACCGAGGTTAGATTCGAGGAGGGTTCGATCCGAACGAACCCTAGCCACCCCTGGTTCGAACTGCTCGGCCACAAATCAAACCATACTCCTTGGCAGTTCGTAAGCAGTTCGTGAGGGATCCGAGGTGAGGTTCGAACGGCCAGAATTGGTCTTGTTCAAGCTCATATGAGCTGGTATGTACTTCTATCGGTATTGTTGTTTACTTCGTGTCACTGATTCTGCGAAAGTCGCAATGCGACCGGTTTCATACCAGCTCACACAAGCTTTCTCATGCTCATAAGCGATGCTGCGATGCGATTGGTTACATCATACAAGCTCATACCAGCTTTCTCATGCTCATTCAAGGGTCTACTAGTATGGGCTTTATCGTTGCCATAACTCGCAGTAGTCAATTGATTGATTCACAAATTTATTGTTAACTATATACAAAAAAATAAGGTAGATCTTGGATGCACTTGGAACAGCACTTGGACGCGATCGGACCGGGCTG